>JAJOZX010003957.1:382500-447760 GCA_023014485.1 Bathynomus jamesi
TACCACCTTACCTAAAGTATTTGGTCATAATACATTACAATCAATATGATACTGCTAATATGTATAAATAGGGTGCGGCTGAAGTATATTTTCCAAGGTTTTTACTCACCTAAATTCATCAATTCCCGTTGAATCATCAGGCGATATAAACTTAACTATAGGAACCTTAGTTTCATCTACTTCTTCGTATAAAAGCCTATAAATGCCATCTGTAATTCCAAACAAGATATTATTGTAGTAATACATTAGTCGATTATTTCTACTAAATAATGGGCCCTATAAAACTTACAATGTTATAAGATTTTAATTCCAATTACCCTGTTTCATTCATTTTATCTTAAAATTAATTTCATCTTCAAGTTGTAATAAAAGAGAAGGGAAAATATATATATAAATAGTTCCCCATTTCGGACACCTTTAGTTCTTTAATTTCAGTCATGAAATAAATAAATATATGCAAATGTAATATATATGGCATTGTGATCTTTGCATAATACAGTACAGGGCGTTCGAAAAGTCCCGTCACTCCCTACAAAAGGTACATATTGCAATACATTTTTATGTGATTGAGATTGTGTGTGATTCATTGACATTTCTTTCTTTTCCAGGTATTAGAGTTGTGTGAACACTGGCAGAGCAGTCCACTTACACTGGACGAAAGGATAGTGATGAGCACATGGGCTCATGAAAAGTCACATACTGGCAAAACGATGCATGATATCCAGAATGATTTCAACACAAGATTCAATCAGGCTGCACCACCAAACAAGACGGTATTACACTGGGAGAAAAAGCTGCCTGAAACTGGCTCTGTCAAGGACAGACCACGGTCGGGAAGACCAACAACGCGAGCAGAACAATGTAAAGGTGTGATTGTATCGGTGGCTCGTCCACCGAAAAAAATCACTTCGGAAACGATCACAAGAACTTGCAGTCCCCATGTCCACAATGAGAGATCACATGACAGAAGATCTCGGCATGAAACCATAGCGCCCGTCATTTGTTAATGAATTAAGTAATTATATTTACTGTAATGCAAATGTTGTTTCTAGTGACTTGTTTCTTAATTTCCACCTACCACATATAAATACAATTAATCACACAAAATAAAATTGGTATTACAATATGTACATTTTGTAGGGGGTGACGGGACTTTTCGAACACCCTATACATTGAAGTTATACCACATTTCACTATGACGTTACGTTCAGTACTATTTCTGAAACAGTTTATAAAACAGCGCCACTTACCGTGAGAGACCGGTTGCCACCAAAAACCTTGAAACCGGGAAAATTCTTCTTGCATAACATATGATGGGACACCAGCGCTTTTTGGGTCATATTCCAACCGACCATTCCCGCTATAAATGTATGTTAGTCTCTTTTCTTCTCCTATTGAAATAATAATAATAATAATAATAATGAACTATAAAGAAGATGAGAGAACTGGGTTTAAGCACAAAGTCTTCAATACATGTAAAATTAAAATGGTATATTAAAGTTCTGATATACCTTCAATTTAGGCTGGGTCGAAATTTTTTATTTCTTACGTACATAGTGTGAGGTGGTTCAGTCAATCATAGTAACACCCTGGTAAAATATTTTTTAATTCTGAGGACCCCTACCCGCCCTCCACCAGCTTCAGTTTTTCCAGAAAATTCGAGATAATTTGCGATTTACTTCGAAATTTTTTTATTATTACAAAAGTTCGCTTATAAAACAGTTATATTTATTTTTTAATGAAAAAAAATTAAAAAGTACAAAAATTTAATATACAAATTTTTAGGTAGCTATTACACTGCCCAACAAAAAAAAATTTTTTTTGCTGTTGATTTAATTCTAAGACCTGTTTCTGGATAATATTGATGTGCTGATTTCAAAAATCACCTTAGATTTTGTCCATCACATCAGGTTTTCGTGCAATGTACAATGCAATATGCCTATTTTGGGTGATCCATGAAGGGCACTTATCAAAATTGATGATTTTTGAGACCTGTTAACAGCTGTTTTGCTGTTAAAATTTTATCTGTGGAATACGCAAATCTGTGCATTAAATCTAAAGGTCATGTACAACATATTAAAATCTTGGGTATCTGTGATTTCCCCAGGTGTGAGCGTGACGTCATGATCATGGATTCATTTTTTGCTTATTAAAACACTTTTAATCACTTTGTGTGTCAATATTACCATTGTATATTAAAGTTCACTCCCTGCACAATTGTTTACTTTTCCATGCTGATTCTGAGTATGTAAAAACTTATTTTTTGAAAAGAAAAAAATTGGACATAACCCTGCCAAAACGCGATATCTCTGTATTTGATTGCTCGAAAACCTGACGTGATAGGCAAAAACTAAGGTGATTTTTTAAATCAGCACACCAAAGTTACCTAAAAACAGGTGTTGGAATTAAATCAGCAAAATTGGTGTTGGGCAGTGTTATTGGTAGAAATTTAGAAATTAAGAGAGAAATTTAATAAATTTTTTTACCTAAAACTAATGTTTTTTTCATTCCTTCCATTGACCTTTCCACTCAAAAGCAGGCAGTTCTTTTCTAGACTCTAAAGTATTTAAAATAAATTTATGCCGATTAATATAACCAATTCTTTCCTGGCTATATTTAGTTACTAAGTTCACAAGTTCACACCCCGTTCAACGCTTTGGCTGTGACATGGAAAATCTAGTATTTCTAGAGGTTTAGTTCTAATCTGAAGCAATTGCTCATTGGTAAAATTACTTAGCAAAGATGGAGGAGTGATTATCTGCTCATTCCAATTAATCAAATCAATATAATCATTTGCTAGAAAGTTTATAGATCTTGGTAGCTCAAAATTTCTGCTGCAAAAGGCTGCATTGTGGCTTCTTTTTCTAGTAGCCATAATTTAATTTAATAAGATTTGAACTATATTTTATTTATTACTGATATTTTAAAATTAAATAATGTATTTTAATACAAACTTTTAACATTCTAGGTGCCTAAATAGGAATCTGGAAAGAAAAAACAAAAATAATGTAATATTAGGTCTTATATCCGGTGCTGAGTCAGCAGCGGATTTAAGACCCTATCTATCCCCTACCCCCCGATCTCAAAAAAAGTTGGTGAATGGTCTATTCTGATGTAATATTATCGTGCCGGGGAACCCGATTTTGGCCATCCGAAAGCAAGAAAATTAATATTTAGGGTCGATTTTTACGATTTTCGGCCTATTTCCCATACAAATTCATATGGAAAAAAGTGAGTATCGGTAGTGGGGGTTGCGAAGGTCCCACAGCCTTGATTTTTGGTGTGGATACTACTATTACAAAATGATCAACCTCACAATATGTACCTAAGCAAAATCTTGACCTTGACCCCTTTTCGACCCGGCCTAAGTCCTTCATCCCTCGGAAAAGCAGCAACAATAAGAAGATTCATTTCATGTGAAAATTATTATTATTATTATTATTATAAAGCTAAAAAAAATTTACCATGCAGGGACTAAATTCTACAAATCTGAAATAAAACTTGCTTAAATATCTAAAAAAAAACGTGCCATCTTCAACATTTGGGAAACTTGAGCAAAGGTGCAAAGGTAGACAAGTAAACAACAATGTTTATTCAGAGGAGGAATACGTTACACAAGGTATACAATATGAAAGAGTTTAAGCGAAACATCACATCCATAAATTTAAGGATATTGGCATTTATGTTCAATTTTGCATTAAGTTGTCTAATCAAAATATTTTTATCTGAACATACCACTGGGAAGCATGACGGCTTTCCAGACAAAATTTCTGAGATTCATTTTAATTTCTACAAAAGAAATAATAGAAATAAAACGCAGTTGTCAACCACTAAAATTGGTCCAGATTAACAATAAGCCTAAAAAAAATTGAATTTGATTAATTTCTATTACTACAAATGAAAAAAGCGATAATCTTTTTAACTAACACGCGCACGCCGACGCACAAATGAAAATAATAAAATTGCAAAAAATTGCATTATACAGGGCGTTTCAAAAAATGTTATACAACTTTAATGTCCTGCCATTTCTTTGTTTTTTAATCTATACCGTTTTCTTTTTCAGGTTTTGGTGGTGGTATTCTGATATTTGTTCTCTGGAATTTCTAGCTCCCTAGCTCAACTATGCCATTGACAGTGGAGCAGAAGACAAAAGTGGTGTCTCTGTGGTATGAGACGAAATCATATGTAGGGACCCGCCGGAGGTTCTGCTGGGAATTCAATCTCAGAACACGTGTTAGACCAACAAATTGTGACATTCAACGTGTTGTGAAACATTTTGAGGACAAAGGTACAGTGCACAACCAGAGCAAGGGCAACAGTGGCAGGCCAGCATCAGTAACCAAGAGCCAAACCAACATCGACGTCGTGCGGGATTCTGTAGTGGACAGTCCCAAGAAGTCCCACTGCCGGCGCTCCCAGGAGCTAGGCATCAAACCAACACCAGTCTGGCGTATCCTCACTAAGGAACTGAAGCTTTTCCTGTACATCATCTCTATTAGGCATAAACTGACTCAAGATGACATGAGAAAGAGAGTTGACTTGTGCAATTGGCTCAGTGACAGGATAGAGCGCTACTCAAACTGGATCAACCTGATCTGGTTCAGTGATGAAGCCCATTTCCATTTGAGCAGTGCCATCAACAACCACAATAACATTTTCTGGGGCGCAAAACCACCTGAGGAGATCACTGAGAGGTGCCTGAAAGGGCCTGAGGTCACATGCTTTTGCGCCTTCAATGTCAGATGGGGAATGCTAGGGCCTTACTGGTTTGAGGATGACCTGGTTTATGCAGGATGGTGCCACCCCACATACAGCTGGTGACACCATCACTATCCTGTGGCAGCTCTTCAGAAACTGCCTCATTTCCCTGGGTACCGCTCATGACTGGGCACCCCATAGCCCAGACTTGAACCCTCTGGACTACTGGTTCTGGGGGGCTGCCAAAGATTCTGACTACGCCACCGCCTGGACGATCTGAAGCAGAAGGTATCGGACTACCTCCAGGAAATGCTCCCTGAGACCTGGAGGAAAGTTGGACAGAACTTAGGAGTCAGGATCAAAGCCTGTCTGAACCGCAGTGGGGCACGCATCGAGAACGTCAATTACAAGGATTTTGCTTAAACTTACTGCCAAAAAATATTATTTCATAAGCTTTCAAAAAATGTTTTGTTCACATTCATGAGGTTTCTGGTTCTTTGTAAATAAACATTTAAAATTGTATAACTCTTTTTGAAATGCCCTGTATTCAGTTTTAAAATAATTTGCATGATAGCTATGAAATAATCTTTCAGGGGAAAAAAAAAAAAGTACACGAAATATTCAGCAAATTTTACTTGGTAAAATTTAATGACAACAATGACACCATAAAACCTTACAGGAATCACCTTAACCTTTGTTGGCTCACAAAACACCTCTTTAAACCTCTCAATACAATAAACTCCAATGGACAGACCACCAAAGAAAGTAAATTATACTTCAACCGTATTTAAAAGCTGCCACGGTACTTAATGAAATCAACTTGCATACCTCTTCCAAGCTGAAGAATGCATTACTCTCTTATCAAAGCTAAATGGCTCTTACCTGAGACTGTATTGTAAAGGTAAATATCGTTCTTTGCTGAGAATGCGATGAGGTTAGGAATGACAGGACATATTTGTGGGTTGAGCCGAACTTTGCTGCTGGATAATTCCCTAAAACTAATAGGACCAGTCTGATTTGGGGATGAAAGATATTATTAAAGGTCTGAATCAGCTTCCTTAGATTATATTTCATGGAAAAAAAAACCCTTGTGTCTCAATTTCCTTTTAACATATATATATACAGGGTGTCCCAGAATTAACTATCTATTTCAATGAAATCGGACAAATTTTTTAAAAACACTTTTATTTATGTTTATCATGTTTAATATGTGTTAAAAATGTATAAATTTCTAATTTTTGTTAATAATTTTATTTTCATAATTTTTTCATTATCTGGTCCAATGAAAGACCGTCTGAAGTCATAGAATGGCAAAGAGACTCCAAAAGTTAACGTGTGGCTTGGAATGACCAAATCCAAAATCTATGGCCCATTCTTCTTTGCAGAAGCAACTGTAACAGGTACCGTCTACCTCGATATGCTTCAGCAGTTTCTCGAACCACAGCTTCTTGATGATGGCATTCTTGATAATGTTGTGTTTCAACAAGATGGAGCACCATGTCATTATGCTCTAATTGTTCGAGAATACCTCAACAGACGCCTTCCGAATCGGTGGATTGGACATGGAGGACCTCGACCTTGGCCTCCACATTCTCTGGATTTGACACCCCTGGATTTCTTTGCATGGGGTTTCATAAAAACAAAGGTTTATCGCCAAAAGATCAATAGTTTAGCTGAACTTAAAGAACGCATCCAGTTGGCAGTGCGGGAGATACACCTGAAATGCTTCAAAATGTGTTTCGCAGCGCTGAGGATAGATTTGAAATTTGCAGAGATACAGACGGTACACATGTTGAAACTTCTCAATAAAGTTTTGACTTATGATTTATAAATCTATTTGTTTTTGTATTATAATTTAGTAATAAACACAAAATTATGTCAGTTTTTATTAAATTTGTCCGATTTCATTGAAATAGAGTTAATTCTGGGACACCCTGTATATATATTATTGAGCTGTTCACAAATTTTTATATTTTACTCAAATGAGAGAGACTATTCTAAGGAATTCTTTTCCCCCATCCCTTCTCACTATTTTCCTTTGAACATTGAAGAATAATTTCAAAACTAAAAGCAAAGAAAACAAGCTTGTTTCTCACCGGTCTTTCTGGATGAACACACTGAAAAATAGTTGAAGCAGCTGGAAATACTAGTGTACCAGAGGAAGGATGCAACTCATAATTTGTGATACCCCACGTTGATATACGCCTGCGTTCACTCTGCAACTGTTCTTCTTTGGATGTTCTTCGCCATAAAAAAGAGCTGGTAGAGTCTAATACTTCTTGGTACACAATGCGGGGATTCATATTCTGAAACAATAAGAATTCCCTCATACAGTTCCCAGTCTTTATTAAGGTACCAAAATGATCCATGGTGACATACAATAATAGGATATCAGAAACCACGAAAGAAGACTGCTATTTTAAGCATATTATTGCAAAATAAAATTTTAGTTGTGAATGTGTAGTTCTTCTCATACACAGTACTTGAACTTTCTGTCCATATTAAAAAGAACCTTGAAAACAGATTTAAATTACAGAATACTCTTATTACACATACATACTGTACTTTATCTAAGAACCATAGGAACTGATTCTCTTTGGGGTTGGCATGATGCTTGAATTCATGGTCAAAGATACTCAAATTAATTACATGCACTAGGATATACAAGGATCACCACCAGGAATAAGGTATCAAACCATGGACTCAATGTTATCTTTCATAAAAAGGTTAGGGGTTTAGTTCTAATAGTACATCAACTGAATAACTATCTCTTGAAAACAATCCATGATTAGGTGAAAGTAAGTATCCACCATTTTTCTGTTTCAACACAGTGAGACATCCATAACACCTGAATCTTAAAGGTTAAATGAAAAGGCACAAGATAAAGTAATACTTAACCCTTTTACTGTGCAATTTGAATATACTGAAACAAACCCATTCAGAAATATCAGAATTACACAGTGAAAGGGTTAAACTTGAAGGCCATCAAGATGGGGTGTATCAATCAATAAAACTACAAAAATAAAGGCTAAAATTAGTATATAACTAACTACACAAGTACACCTTTCAACACCTTTTGTTAATATACTGATCATAATTTGCTGCAATATAGTCTCCATTTTAAGCCTATTCATAATTATATTTTGTGAATCATTAACTAATCCAGAAAAAGCAATTATCATGACAGAATTCATCTAACAAAAATTTTCAGCCACAAAGCCATATCTGGCTATCAGGAGTGCCCATGAACTGCCATCTTTACACCATTCTCCTGACAGACAGGATTGCATTAACATCCTTGACAATGAGGATGCTAACTTGGCTCTAACCAATGAGCATGAAGCAGCTACAGTACCAGTTTGTTGTCTGTATTTATATATGAATTGCACATTTTTGATCTGAAGCTCAATTATTAGAGAAGAATAGGAATCAGATTGTAAAATGTATAAATTGTATATACTACTTTTAAGGAAGAGTTGTAGACACCAATTGATCAGGGAAGTACTTCAGGGGTGGACATTTGGCAGGAGACAGGGAGTACTAGAACTCCATTTCTTCTGTCACTGTTCCCTTTAGCTGATCTTTTTCTCTCTCATTTATCCTGTGAGCAGTCCAGCATGCTCTCAAACACACAATTCTCCCTCTATTCTTCACCACACATACATGCATTTTATACACTACACAACCTTCTCAAAATTTATATATAAAAAAATGACATTATAAACCTTAGAAACCTTGATTTTTGTGGGCACTCACCTTTGGCCTCTCCTTCCTGCGTAAAAAAAAAAAAAACTAATTGTGAATCAACAAAGCAGAAAGATACGACACTTACTGGATCAAGATTAATATCTGCATAGTAGAGTGTAGACTCCCTCCCTTGTCCAGGAGCCAATAGGAAATAGCATCGAATAAGATTTGACCCTAAATATCTAAAGGTAACATCTGTTGGTGTTTTAACAAAGAGATGTACAAATGTTCTCCTAAGTTCCCTTATTCTTTGATGAATCTCTTTCCAGCCAAGTGTCCCTCCAGTGCCACTTGTAGGTGGCCTAGGAAGCGCTCCACTACTGCTAGGCCTGCTCATCCTTGGCATTGGGAGCTGCAGGGAAGATGGTTTTTAAGTTATTTTTTTTAAAAGTTTGACAAAACATTAAAATTTCTTAAAATATAACAAAAATAGCCCACAATATAAGCCTAAAGTAGGCTAGGCCTAAATTGGTTTATGAAGTCAAAACTCCCCTCAAGCTTATGTGATAAACCTAATTTTAGACCTATTATATGGAGAATGAACAAGCCTAACCACCAGGGCTGGATTAACCATTAAGCAAAATAAGCCCGTGCTTAGGGCATCAAGGGAAGGGGGGCACCACAGAAATTTTCCATTGTCGGATTTACCATGGATTTATTATACTATTATAATCGCGGCTTATAGCCTATAAGCTGTTGAAAACTGAATTATATATATTCATATATATTTATTTATTTTTTTCATTGTTTGAATTTGTAGTGAACAACAACCCTTTTGAGAGAATAAATATATTTCGTTGTAATCACACACTTTACGCTTTGCGTTATTATTTTGTTTATATCAAATCTTTGAGCGCCATATTAAAAATACATATAGATTAAATATTTTCATGTGCTATAGTAAATGTAAAAACAAGATTCAGTCATGCTGAACTTTATAAAATAATTGTAGAAGACAATATTGAGTGTGCCTTCCCAAATGTAGAAATTGCCTTTCGTATATTTTTAACATTAATGGTCACAAATTGCTCAGCTGAGCGTTCATTTTCTCAGTTGAAGTATATTAAAAATACCAACAGAACAACTATGCAACAAGGCAGGCTGGATGCCTTATCTCTACTAAGTATAGAAGCAGATGTGTTACGTAAGATTAGTTTTGAGGATCTGATCAAAGACTTTGCAATTAAAAAAAGTAGGAGAAAACTTTTCAAATATAAATGAAGTGGAAGTATACAAAAATAAACATTATTTTCCATCTTACTGTAAGTTTTGATTCATTTCAAAAAATAAAATTTTATTTTATGGTTTATTTTTGTTTATATTTTGAATTACATATATATGGGGCACCAAAATCTTTTAAGTGCTTAGGGCCTCTAAAGGTCTTAATCCGGCCCTGCTAACCACATTTAATCTTACAGTACCTAATCTGAGTCTACATACTTGAAAATGAGTGAAGAACATGCTCAACAATAAGAAACTAATAAGTATTTAGAAAAAATACCAAGGTCTGATGAAAATTCTAATTTAGATGCCATGTTTGTTTTAGATTAAACTGACCAGAATACAGGCCTATGTAGCTTATATTCATAAAGATGTTAAGGTTGTTGCTTCACCTCTGGAATTACTGATTATGATTAAATTTCAAACCACCATTCAAGCAAAAATTTTATTTCAGGAATTTCTCTAATAATTTTCATTATAGTTCTTTAAGCAGTACAGCCAAATAGCATGCATTTACAAATATGGTACCTAGTTTAAAAAATTTTACATTTGGCACCCTAAATGAGCATTTGCTAGAAATTTAAGTTGACTGAACAAGCTCCTCCAAACTACTATAGTACCAGTAGACTAGTACTGCAAGATATTTTTGTAATGAAACTTTAGGAAAAAATCTAACTAAACTCAACTGGGCCAAGATAATGAATAACCAAAATGAATTAACTCACCGTTTTTTTGCAACACAAAATAAACCTTTGTTATTTGCTAACTAAACTGCTTGGTCAAATACCAACTTCTAAAATACACTTTACTGGCTGGAAATGGCAGAATAAAAAAAAGTGATTGAAACAAACAAAATTGTTTATCTTCCTCTATCTTCAATATGCAATGGTATTCCATAGTGTGCGCACGCGCGTGCACGCACACACACACACACACACACGCACACACAACTGGGGTTAAGTGAAGTCAAGTTTGTGATAATTCACCTACAAAGTGGGGTAATTGTTTTTGTCAGGTAATGCTTTAGGTACCTCAAGGCATTAAAAATTTTATATAAAAAAAATCTAGAAGCAATTTTATTGTTGGAAAAATAATTGGTCCTGACTAGGTTAGGTAAGTACAACTAGCTAGATTAGCAAGTACTTCACTATTTAATGACTTAACAGAAACTACCCCATAAGCCCTCAGTTGCATCCGAAATACTTCTCATGCCCTTCTCAGTTTGATAGCACTAAGGTTGAGTTAGGTTAATTAGTTTTTTAGACATATGGATTTAAAAAAAGTTAGTACCTCACTTATGCAGAGATATATATATATGTGTGTGTGTGTGTGTGTGTGTGTGTGTGTGTGTGTGCACAGGCACCTGCATAGGCTGAAAAGTATAGGGCCTAGTTCTTTTCATGAGAATGTTCTGACAGAAGAAAGCTATTATCCATCACTACTTTTACAAATTAAAGTCACAACCTGAACTATTATTAATATTTTTCATACTTCATAATCTGAAAACCTGCTAAGTATAACTATTCTGTAAGTAAAGAGCAATTTAACCACAATTCTCTGAAAAACTCTCCATTTATGGCAAGATTGTTTGATTTGATATATGGTAACTATTTTCAAATACTTCGTGAGGAATAAGAGGATGAGGAGATGGTGCGTGTTTAGTGATAGAGGTTTCAGAAAAATTAAATTTCCATCATCAGTGAGACATTTAAGAAATGAAGGTCACGATTGGCTTTCATCCATTTTTGGTACTGGTAATTGTTTTTAGAATCTTTGTACCTCTTCAATGTGGCTCAGTTTTATATTTTTATAATGACTTGATTGAAGCATTTGTTCTTAGGGAATTGCAACTTAGTGAGGAATAAGAGGATGAGGAGATGGTACATGTTTACTGACAGACATTTCAGAAAAATATATATACAATATCTCTCTCTCTCTCTCTCTTGCTCTCGCACACAATATTTTCAGCAAATTTTCTTTGTCTATGGAAAATCTCAAAAAGCACCCAATGCCATATTCCAGGATTGCATACTAGAGCTGAGTTGTACATATAAAATATGCATTTCTTCAAGACCTTGAAATGTGGCTTTCCAAGTCTAGATAAAAAAGGCATGATTTTGATTTACAACTAATAGGCCAACCAAAAAATTTAAGTAAAAGCTTTAGTTTCACTGTATCTGACTCAACCAAATCACTGATGCCTAACCAGGGTTAGTAGACAATGAGATGGTGGTTAAAACCACAAATTTTTGTTGAAGCTTGCCTAATTTGGAAAGATTCCCAAGAGCTTCCAAATTTCCCAGTAGGCCCTGGGAGGTGTCAGTAATGCCCATTGGGCCTGAGCCTTCTTAGGAAGCCAGGCCTTCAGAATTGCTAAAAAATTTTTCTTTTTTTCATTTAATAATTATAACAGACTTGAAATTCTTTTGATATAGTGTACATTACTGAGCACTGTACATTACACATCCCTTCCCAGCACCTGTGCACACACTGATGGAGTATCTGGTTGGTGAATAAACTGGCTTGGCTAGTCTTTAAATAACACTTACTGTCAATCCCACCCCCAACTTTAACAAAAATATACATTTCTTAAAACTCTCAAATACTATTTCAGACATTTTCAATAGTTCTACCCCTATGAGGTAGGCCTCCTACACTTCAATATTTTCAGGCTTGACACTACTCCTAGCCAACATTATATGTCACTTTATAATTATAGATATTATTCAAATATTGGCATAAGTCCTAAAATCTTAATTCTTAGCTGATTAACATTAATGATACAATGGTTACTTTCCACTTAGTGATTTTTATTTTATTACTTCTATTCTTCAGACAAATAGCATAAGAATAAAAGAATTAAAATTTTCTTTTATAGCTAGGCCTACTTGAAATACTTATCCTGAATAGCTATATAAAACAGTATGAAGAATGGAGAAAATACAAAAAGTAAACTTTGGCTATGTAACTTGGTGCAGTTAAAATTATCATGTCATCCCATAAGTAATGTCGGTTTTTCCGATAGATTAAGTTTATACTAGTCCTACTCAGTTTAAGCATAAATTTTCTGAAGGTTATATCTAAGAGGAGATCTATCGTGTTTTGCTACATACTTTACAGATCTTGACCAGTGAAGATGTGTGTTTTGCTTTATGTGAACCCTCATAAACATGGTGGTATCAGAAGAGCATATCAGGCATATACTGTAATGCTTTACGAGTTCAAAAAAGGGAACAGTGCTACTGAAGCAATGTGAAACATTCAGGACATTTATGGCAACGGTATTCTGCATGTGATGAAATGTCAAAGATGGTTTCAAAAGTTTAGGAATGGTGACTGCTGTTTGACAGATGCAGCACACACTGGACGCCCTGCTGAGTTTGATGATGACCTGCTGTTAGCCACACTTGAAGAAGACTGTTCAACAACTGTCGAAGAATTGGCTCAGAAATTCAATTCATCCCTGTCCACCATCCATCGACATTTGCAACAACTCGGGAAAGTGCCTAAGTTAGGAAAATGGGTGCCACATGAATTGTCAGTCGACAATCTGAGAGTGTGGGTAAACATTAGCACAGCTCTTCATTCCCGTGAACTCCAAGATCCGTTTTTGTACCGTTTAGTGACTGGTGATGAAAAGTGGATACTGTACCAGAATGTTAAGCACCACTGACAGTGGGTTTATGCAGAGAACCAGCGACACCACAGCCAAAACCAAATCTTCACCCTCGGAAGGTGTTGCTTAGTGTTTGGTGGGATAAAGGTGGTGTAATACACTTTGAAACCTTACCACACAACCAAACAATCACCGCTCAAGTCTGCTCTCAACAACTGGATCGATTGAACACTGCACTAAAAGGAGAGAGACCTTCTTTGGTTAATCGGAAAGGAATCATGTTCCACCATGACAATGCACATCCTCATACTGCTCGGATCACTTCTGCAAAAATTGAGGAGCTTGGGTGGGAAAAACTTCCACATCCTCCATATTCTCCAGACCTTGTGCCTTCAGATTATCATCTCTTTAGGAGTCTGCAAAACTATCTTGATGAGAAACAGTATACTTCTTTAGATGACCTGCAAACCAGTCTTTAGGTTTTTTGCCTCAAAATTGCCTGAATTTTATAAACATGGCATTGAAAAGCTTGTAGGACATTGGCAGAGTGTCATTGATTCCAATGGAAAATATATACTAGATTAAAAAGTTTCAGTTGAGTTTTTTTTTGTCCTTCAAATTCTGATCTAAAATACAACATTACTTATGGGATGACCTGATACTTCATGATTATACATCAGTTGGCCTAAGTTTAAACCATGAAACAATTCTAATACAAAAAAGCCATAGCCTGAACCCCTATTTACACTAATAAAATGGCATCATACATGATAGTTAATGAATGAAAATTATGATATTTCCATATTGGCTTGTGTTACCTTTATAATTCTCTATAAATAACCAAATGTAGCTATAGGAAGTACACACTATGAATTTTTACCATCCACTTTCTTCAGCTATGCTACCTGACTGACAGCTGAAGTAGCTATGCTAAAATCTGAGTGCATTTTTTTAGGGGGTTCAATGGTCACAGCCACTTTTTGGCATAAAAATACAAGAAATATAGGGATTTTCATAAAAATTCAGGTACACATTTCCCAGCTTCTACCTACCCTACAGCTGCCCTTGCCTCCACTTTTATTGTTTATTTTACAGATTTCTTTAATTTTAATCATATCAAATAAACTACACTGATCAAATGCTTTCAAAACACTTACATGGATTCATAGACTAGCTTACAATGATGTCCTGATTGTAACAATCATACTAAGCTAACTGTTTTTGCTTTCACACAAATACTACAATTATCAAAAAATACACCAACATTGAACAAAACTGACACAGAACAATGCTTTTCATTATGATTACAACAACATCAACAGATAAAATGAATGAAGTGTACATATATCTTCAAAATATATAATTTACCGGTATATAACACTTAAACAGAACAAATTATCTCCAGAAAATCTCAGACTTGAGTCTAGAAGATTAGTAAACCTTGACTGGAAAACAAAAGTAATACTATGAAAACAACAATCTGCAGTACTTGAAAGTAATCTAAGGAAAAAAGATGTACTGTACTGTTTTTATGCTTTTTACGTAATACATGTACATCCAATAAGCTTTATTTCCTCATTTCAACAGCTGTCTGCTTAGCTCACCGAAGGTGAATATGCCCACAATGCCAGTACAACACGCCTAAACCTCTTAGAAACTGTTTTAGAAAGAGTATATGTGATCTTTCCAGGAGAGATCATGAGAAAAGTGAATGCCAAGAATGTTAAGAGAAGAGGAAGAACTGAGTTATGTACTGGTGATGGTAAGGGGATAATCATGGGGAAGACTGTGATGAGATGAAGGAACCAAGTTTTTGAGGCATTTAAAGCCACAAGGTTTTCTCTGCCCCAATACAGACAGAGACAGTAGAATGATCAGAGGTCAGGTGCACCAAAGCTGTCTTATGCAAATCATGGAGTGACTGTTGAGAGGGACACTTTGTGAAGCAGGTGAAGTGAAAGGTAGAATCATTAGCACAGGAGTGGATAGGACAGGAAGTTTGACTTCATAGATCATTCACAAATAAAAGGAAAAAAAGAGTGGGTGACAGGACAGAACCCTGAGGAACACCACTATCAATAGCTTTTGGAGAACAGTAGCCATTTACATTGCAGCTATAGATCTTGCTCCAGCTTGTCTTTCCTCGACTCTAACATTGCCTGACAAGAGCAATGAAAAACAATAAAAATCCTTGTTTTTCATTATTGTCTTCAGCTTCATCAATAAGTTTAGGAGCAACTACACAACCCTCATTGCATTCCTTTTCTTTCCGCTGCAGTTTACTACTCTTGCTTTCTATATCTTCTCTTTCTTTAGCCATTTCTTTCTGCTTTTCCTCAAATACTTTTTCTTTTCTTTGTTCATCAGCTCTAGGTTCTTCTCTTTTTTTTCTCCCTTTTATCAAAGGATATACTGTGAATGAGCTGCTCTTGCTTTTGATAAGAGATTTCTTGTAATGAGGACTTTGTGAGGTTGTTCACCAAACAACTTAAGTCCATCCTCTGTAGATCTAATCCTATTCACTGATGTTTCTGATGAGGAACTTCTCCCTACTATTACAGTGTGTCCACTTTCAGAGAAGCTCTGCTCAACATCAGTTGACTGATGTTGAGCAGGGGACCAGGGAAGGGGACCATAAATGTCCCCATTCCTGGCTCCCCCCACCTGCCAATACCAGGAATACAGACCTGGGCAGCAAGGCTGGATCTGCTACTACCCATTCAAGATGTTCTGAACCTCTGTCTGATTCACTTTTCTTAAATTTCTGTAATATTCATGGCCTTTTCTCAAATTTTCAATCTATTGAACACCACCTCTCCTCCTCTAAACCTCATCTTTTCTTCACTGAAACTCAGGTGTCTGGGATAACTGACAGCAACCCCTTTTCTGTAACCTCTTACTTTCTCTATACTCAATTTCACTCCAAAGGTGGATGTTGTATATATGTATGCAATGATGACCTAACTTGTTCTCATATTCCCAAACTCGAATCTTCCAAATTCTATACACTTTGGCTATGGCTTACATGCCAATCTCAATCTAAACACATCTGTGCTGTTTACCTTGCAGCCACTTTGTTTGATATCTCCTGTACAGATATGAAATCACGAAGATGCCAAGAGAAGATCTATGGTGTTAAAGTTACTGAGATAGAGTGGAAGTTCCTGGAGGATCAACGAGGACCAAGAAAAATGTTTTGTGATAATTCAGTGGACATGGCATGGCAAAGAACAGCTGAGAGGCAAATGAGGATGCAAGCTGCAATGGACAAGATGCTCCTAAAGGAACAAGAAGACACAAAGAAAAATCAGTTGTATCACAGCTTTACCAAGAATTTGATGGCTCGATAACAGATGAGGACACATGCACTGAAGATGAATATATCCCTGAAGAAAATATACCATTAACATAAAAAAAAACGAAAATTTGTGTATGCAAACTTGAATGAGGATAGAGACAAGTTGCCTCATCAATACAGGCACACCCGTGAAAGTCCAGCAAAAATAAAAGAAGCATTCTACAGAGTGGCTGACAAACTGATATCCAAATATCCTTTATCATACAACCAAGCAGCAGCAGCTATTATTGAAGTGGGAAACTACATGTTCGATCGCAGCTGGAAGTACTTTGATGAAAATGCGCATTACATTGATTTAGACACAGCTCCAGCCCAATCAGCATGCTGAAAAATAGGAAAGGCTATTGAAGCCTTTGTACTGGCAGAAATAGTACAAGAGATCATGAATTTGGATGAGTCAGTCACAATTACTTATCATGATGATGGATCTAGAAAACAGGGTGCAGGGTCATTTTCTGTTCAAGGTATCACAATTAATGGAAAATATCATTCCTTCCCAACGCTGCAGCTAGTATCAGAATCACAAGAAAATCTAGCAGCACTAAGCATTACTATCCTGAACATTTTATCGGTAATCAGCAGTTTTGATCCTAAGACTCTGTATGAGAAAATAGATTTTGTGATGACTGATGCAAC
The DNA here is from genome assembly GCA_023014485.1 of Bathynomus jamesi. Lineage (NCBI taxonomy): Eukaryota > Metazoa > Arthropoda > Malacostraca > Isopoda > Cirolanidae > Bathynomus > Bathynomus jamesi. The sequence continues at coordinate 399,777 of JAJOZX010003957.1, forward strand.
AAGCCACAACATTGGGGTTGAAAGCATTGTATCTGACATGCTTGACACTGATCACACACCTGAACATCTCTTATGTCAAGTTCATCCTACATTAATGTTTAATCACAAAATTGTTGAAGTGTTTAAAGAGATTGATAACACTATTGGACCAGACAAGATATTTGCAAACTTCCTTGTCAGTTGTGTTACATCCCACGATTCAATCACAGAACAGTTCATGGACTGTTTAGTGAGATTTATTTCACACGATTATGACCATAAACAGTGGAACAAAGCAGGTGACTTTGATCAATACATCATGCCAAAGAAGAATGCTGCTGTTCACCTACAAAAAGAGAGGTTCAATAGGCTTACTTTCTTGTGCGCTATCATCATCCACTTGGATGAAGATGTTTCTAATATTCTCAACAAGTATGAACATATCACTAACCAACTTGCATGCATCCTGCACTCATTCAGTAACCTTGAATATATTCACATCCTTTGTCTAGCTGGTGCACTAATTGGAATACATTTGATTGAACCATTCATTAGTCTGCCATCGGCTAGCACAACAGATTATGCTAAGATCATGCTTGCATTTCCAACGCTGTATGATGATTTATGCAAAATGGATCCATCTGATCTTCTGAACATTGACAAGCCTGCATTCAACTTCATATCACCTGATAGGTTTAAAATGGTTCTGTGGAATGAAAACATCCGTAATTCAATCACGAAAGCCATTAACTGCTACAAACCAAGAGTGACAAATGTTCTCAGCATCATGATGAAGAAATTAGCAGCTGGATCTGGATGGCAGAAACAACATGGAGACATATTCCAGTTTGGTGACTGTGATGCAGAAGCCCCTTCACAGGTAAGTGCAATACATAATTTTATAATGTTCTATTGTTGTTGAATTGATGCTGTTTTTGTATCCTCATGGTACAGTACTATTTTATTCCTTTTCAGGTAGCATCAATGGATCAGGAGAAACTACAGAAAGCACCAATCAACAACTTGCATCCAGAATGGTCAGTGGGCAGCATCAACTATGAACTCAGTCAATGTGGTGCAAAACAGCTACCTATGGCCAGCCATGCACATGTAAAAGGAAGAAGCACTGACTTGATAGAAGGCAAGTCTATGGCCAAAGTATATGTGAAACTAGTACAGCAAGATGGTCCCCTTCCTAACGTGTTGGTAGAATGGAGCAGAAAGCAAAAGAACTTAAGAGGCAAGGATTAAGTGACAAGGAGGTAGCAAACATAGCAGCTGACAAGAGAAAGAACAAAGATCTAGACACCCTGAAGAAACTTGGTGGACCTTTCACCAAAGCGAGTGAAGTAGATGATTTTGTGAATGATACAAGGTTGTCACTCAAAGAGAAAAATGACAGAATATACATCGAAGTGAGATATGCCAGAAATACATTGACATCTCTTCCCAGGTCGTCAGATATCTTCAAACTGAAAAAGTACTACAAGAATCTTCCAATAGAGACTTATGCAATTAACTTGAAAATCTACCGTATCTAGACAGAGTTGCATCAAATATGACAATGACTATAAAAGATTTTGATAATGCTATAAATATACTTATGTGCTAAATAATGTGTGGTAATTAGGGGCATTTATATTATGCTATGTCTGAATTTATGATTTTTTGTTTTGTCTAGGTGATGTAAAAATATATACATATATTATTTTCCATTATTTCCTAGCAAATATATTCTGTAATGAATTAATCAATTACAGGTCTATTTCTAACTTCTTCAATGATATTTCATGTTTTTTAACTGGAATTTACTCTTAGAATAAACATTATGATATTCAATAAACTTTCAAGCCACATGTACAGCGGGGGTTATCGAGTAAAATACATGATTTTTTTCTATTTTTAAGCTGTTCATAAGTGATAGCATATTTTAAGAACCAGAAAAAATAAATAATCCCCAAAAAATAAAAATTGATCACCCCCCTTCTGAAATGGCCAAGAGCAGATTCAATAGCCTTTCTAAAGCAAATACTCCTTTCTATGTATTGCTATATTTTTTATGTTCTAAACAACCTTGAAAAACTCAGCCATTTTCTTGGTAGTCAGCTGTGGCTTAGGGTGCTCTTCTGGTTCCTCCTCCTCTTCTTTGTCCATTTCACTGGACTGACTGAACTAGTTCAATGAGTTCTTCATTAGTGAGCTCCTTACGATGAGACTCCAGTAGCTCTTCTACCTCATCCTCATGCAGGTCTTCAAAGCCATCTCCCTGAAGTTTATGGTTCAGCTCTACAATTTTTTTAATTTCACCTCCTCTGGCCAAAGTGCCTTCAGCCTATAGATGTTGGAGAATGCGAGATAATTTTTTTCACATTTTTGAAAAATGTTGTACAATGTGTATATAATATTTTTACACTTTCATATTTTGTTTTAATTTTTTATTTAGTTTTTCTTAATTTTCTCCCCCCTAGCTTTCTTTCACTTCTATGTGGTGAGTGAAACTGCAAAGAATTGGTGCATGAACCTTGAATGGTGTATAAAAGAATCTTGCGTGGAACAGCAAATGTGCAAACCTTAATTGCGTGAACCATGGAGCATGACTGTATTTTATAAGGATGTACCGATATTGCTTTTTTAGCCAATAACCAATACCAAAATCCAGCTAGGGTTTATTAGTTTGTCATATTTTTGTAACATAGTCATAATTCATTTTCTGTGTTAAAAATTTGGCAACAAAGCAATAATCCTTTTCATTAAAGATGGCAACACTGCATTAGATGTCATAGTTTTGTTTGCTATACATTTGGACTGTGGGCCTATGTTGGGCTTAGTAAATGTATTTTTAACCAGCTAGCTGGTTTAATATTGTAAGCTATGACTACAAAATAGTTTTTTTTAGTTTTCTAGGCTTTATACCTATCTATTTCTCAAAGGATTTACACTCTTTTGATTGGCTGTTTGAAAAGAAAATTGGGTAAAACTTGTGCACTACATTTCTTAGAACCTAGGCTGTGATTAAAATAAAATAAAAGGCTATGATGAAAAAGTAATGAGTTCTGTGAAGTGATAAAATAAAATGGAAATTTCATTTTCTAAATAGTCTCTTTTATTCATAATTTTGGAAAAATCATACTTTTGAAATATCAGCCAATACTGATACCATTAAAAATCTACCGATATCACTGATACCGATATATCAGGACATCCCTAGTATTTTATATTATTATTACTTTAAAGGTTTTGTATTACTAATACACACTTAAATAAAATTATATTATAATGTCCTATTATTTAAGTGACATGCCCATTGCCCATAATGGTAAATATTGATCCCATCCAAATGGGGGACATTTCAACTTCACAGAATGTTTGATTTTATGAACACCCCTCAGTCCAGAGCTGTCTGTAATTTAAAGCTTTTACTATACCATACATACAAATCCACATTTTTTCAAGAGGAGTGAAAGCTAAAATATAAGAATAATTGCTAAAATACACAAGTTTTATAGGAATCTTATAAAAATATAGAAAATATAGGAGGGCTGTGACCCCTGGGAGATTTTAACTTTGTTACAACAAAGATCACGTGATAGAGCGAACTTACAGGTCACTACATTATCTGGACTCACACATCCAACTACTACCCAAACCCAATGCCACTTAACTTCAATCATCTACAGGAAACTGTTGTGACAATGGGTACAATGTAGCCCCCCCTATTCAGTGTTTTTGCCCAGGATTTGATAAGGGTAAGGTGTACAAGACAAAAAAGGGCAACTATGCATGAAAACACCAATTTTCAGGGCACAATTTTTAAAAAGGGTGAAAAAATGGCACACCTTATGTCAGGTCATCTCACTGATTTTAATGATTTTTGGTGTGGTAGTTGGGTATAATGAGTAATGAAGCATGAACAAATTTTAGCCACTTGGGTCAAATAGTTTGGGAGTAATGACCCCCCCAAATTTGGGGTCAGCAGCGTAACCTCATGATTTTGAAAGGTCATAACTCAGGATCTAATGGATGGATTTTTATGATTTTGGTGTCAAAATGCTCAGAAAAGACAGCAAAATAACTTTAATTTTATGCACAGAGTGCGTACATCTCATTAAAAACAGTTGCATTTATATTTCACATTTGACTTTGACCTCAGGTCAGTGTTCAAAATTCAAGGTAATGAAAATTGGCATAAGTAAAGACCTTTAGATGAAGCATATTCAAGCAAAAAATTGGAGTGGGATCTCCATGGGTTTGCTTTCCACAAGCATTTGAAATTGTGCATGTTGAAAATTTTGAGCATTTTATTTAAGGTAACTTTATAAATAGTTCATATATATGTATGAATATAGCTAAATACATGGTTTGATAAATAAACTGTATGTATTAAGATTTTTGCAAATATTAAGGTATTTGCTGCTCTAAAAGAACAATAATTTTCATCACAGTACCTATATAATTTGTATATTTAATCATGTTAAATTTATGTATGTTCAGGTTTTGACTATATGCTGATAAAATGTCATCAAAATATTATTGTGATCCATTCAATTCCCACAATAAATTAAAATCTTCTGATCTTCAGCCTGCTTCACAATCACTGATAGAAAAATTTTGAAATCATTTGAAGCCAGGCCAAAAGTTATGTTCACCATGCAGAAAAAATTTTCCTTACCTATTTTACAAGTTCAAAATATAGCAGAACTAGAAATATTATCATCAAGCTCGTCTGATACTACTATGGAAACCGTGTCATCAGATGATGTTTTGGTTGACAAGGAGGCTGAATTGTCAGCAATGAATGAGACAATCGCCATGATTGGGGAAAGTCTGATTGTCAAGCGCAAGATTCAAAGAAATGAAGCATACCTCCCAACAAAAATGGCCAAAATACAAAGTTCAGTAAGAAGACACTTAGATATAGTAGGTGAAATTCCAGAGCCAGGTCCATCAAATGTAGACAAACTGTCTGGGCCAGAAGTAGTTGTCCAAACATTGAAAGATAAATATCAAAACTCAGATAAACATGAACAAATTATGATTCTAACTGTTTTTGCGCCATCAATGAGTGTAAGAAAACTATTTCAAGAATTTAACTGTGCACAAAGAATGGCTGTTCAGGCTCAGCAGCTTGCAAAAGAAAAGGGAGTATTGTCATCACTGAATCCAAAGATGGGGAAGGAATTGCCACTGGAAGTAACTAACACTGTTAAAGAGTTTTTAGAAATGATCAAATAAGTAGACAAATGGCAGGCAAGAAAGACTGCGTAACAATAAAAGAAAATGGTGAATGACAAAAATATCAAGAGAGGTTAGTTTTATGTAATCTAAAAGAAGCATATCAACAATTTAAGTTTAAGTTTCCAGCTCTCTATAGGATTTTCGAAATTTGCAATGCTATGCCCCAAAGAATGTGTTTTGGTGGGAGCAAGTGGGATGCATAGTGTGTGCATCTGCACAAGTCATCAGAATGTTAAGTTAATGATGACAGGTTCTAGAATGGCAGAAATTACCTGTGAGGAAGAAACTCCACTGAGTAGTTACCACTGCGCTTTAGCCAAAATTATTTGTGACAAAAGTCAACCCTCTTGCTATTTAAGTGAGTGTGATCAATGCCCTCAACCTGATTCACTAAAGGAAACTCTTCTTACATGTTACGAAGAAAAAGGTATTGATGAAATCCAGTACAAACAGTGGACAACAACAGATCGATCTCAGCTGGACTGTGTTATTCAAAATTTAGAAGATTTCCTAAATACCTTTATTTCTCGACTAACTTGACTAAGGCATCATGATTTCATTGCCAAACAACAAGCCAAGTATTTAGAAAAAAGAAAAAATGAACTGGATGAAGGTGATTTTTTGGTGATTGGGGACTTTTCTGAAAACTATTCCTTTGTAGTCCAAGATTGTGCTCAAGGATTTCACTGGAATAATTGCCAAGCGACTCTTCATCCATGGGTTTATTATTACAAAGAGCAAGAAAAAGTAAATCACAGCTGTCTAACTATTATCTCAGAGTGTAATACACATGATACTGTTGCAGTGCATCTATTCATAAAAGTTTTAATAAATCATCTTAAGTCAAATTTTCAGCTACTAAACAGAATTATCTATTTTACTGCCACATGTGCAGGTCAATACAAAAACTTTTTAAATTTATGCTGCCACCATGAAGAATTTGGAGTTTAGGCTGAGTGGCATTTTTTTGCTACCAGCCATGGCAAGGGACCATCAGATAGTGTCGGAGGAACCATCAAAAGGGAAGCATCAAAAGAAAGTCTTTGTAGGCCATATGAAAATCAAATTCTGTCCCAAAAGATCTTTTTGATTTCTGTTCCTTAAAATTGACTCAAATGTCTTTTAGCTTTGCAACACAAGAACAATACTCAAATGAGAAAGAATTTTTAGATCCAATTTTATCAAAAGTGAGAACCATACCAGGAACTCAAAAATTACATTCATTCATACCACTGACAAAAAATTCTTTAGAAGTACAAATGTACAGTGCCTCAGTTGAAAGTCAAAAGGAATTCACTTCCCCCCAACAAGCCACTCAATTAATTGAAAATGTCACAGGATATGTAACAGTGGAGTATGATAACCACTGGTGGATTGGGTGTGTGATGGAAACATATCCTGGTGAGGGTGAAGTGAAAGTAAACTTCCTTCACCCTTGTGGCCCAAACAAGTCATTTACTTATCCTGAAAATCCTGATATACTTACAGTAGATTTGTCCGACATCCTCACAATCATAAACCCAACAACAGCTACTGGAAGAACATATATACAATCACAAAAAAGGAAACCAATGAAGCCAATATAATCCTGAAAAAGCATCATCTTAAAAAGTAATCAAGAAACTGGATACAAGCTTATTGTCAAAAACATAATAAAAAATTTACAACTGCATGGAAAATGTGAGTACAGTGGACCCCCGCAGTACATTGTATTCACACTGCGTTACTTCGTATTGCATTGCAATTCCCACAGAGCATAATGTATTCACATTGCGTCGAAAACTTGCAGTGCGTTATTGTTCCAAACATGTTTTGAACCCACGTGATGCGGAAACCACGCATGGTCAGTTTATTATTGTACGCTGTAGTGGGTGGATGCTCTGTGATTCCATTTAGAAATTATCTATGTAATTAGTGTATATTTTAATAAATATAACTATCTATAGCTAAATAAAATTAAAATAAAAACACAAAATTAGCATTTACCTTAAGCCTCCAGCTTAAGGTAAATGCTAATTTTGTGTTTTTATTTTAATTTTATTTAGCTATTATAATTGTGTGATATTAATATGCTTTTAATTTACTATTTTGTGCATTATTTATCATTTTTATATGTTTTAAGGCTGTGGAATGAATTAGGCTAAATACATGTATTTTAAGGTTTGCATTGTGTTATTTTCACATAATGTTGGTGTTTCTGGAACGAATTAATAACGCAATGCGAGGGACCACTGTATTGCTATTTAAATTACTTATTGACATGTATGCCTATATACTGTAACTAACTATATTTTAATAATTACACTTATGAATACAGTTCTAAGTATTAGTCTATCTTAAATTGTACAACTTCCTAATATTAAATTATTACTAAATAGTGGAAATCCCTCTAACCCTCTAATCGTTAGAGCCTCCTGTGACTGTGAATAAATGGTCCTGGGTAAGAATCCTAGTAGCTTAGAAAATTTATTTTCTCCACAAGCACATGCCCGATGCCTATGCTTGTTTCCACCATACAGTAGACTATATAAGATCTCTAAACTAATATGGAATAAAAAAAAACCTGTTTTGGCACCCTGCATAGTATCTAGGCCTTGGTCCTTCGGAAGTTGGAACGAGGTACACACCTAGGCCTTGGGAGGTAACTAAGGGGTTTAACTACCTACCTTCCTAATTCATTTTTTAAACAACTCCTTATCATGATAATTTTACTTAAATTTTTAATAGGTATAAAATTTATATTTTTCAGGTTCAGCACGGCAATATGAAGTGTTAATTCATCAGAAATACCTGTACAAGTTAGTCATTGTTCAAACTTCAAACACCTAACTTTCAAGTTATTTTTAACTGCAAAAATTATATAGGATTTGTGATAAAAATTATTGATACTTTTAGAGAACCAAATAATTTGTTTGTAAAAATCTTGATGCTTACCTATAGGTATATATCAAATCATGTATGTAGCTATATTATAATATGTATATATATGAACTATTTGTGAAGTTATCTTGAATAAAATGCTCAAAATTTTCAACATGCACAATTTCAAATGCTTGTGGAAAGCAAACCCATGGAGATCCCACTCCAATTTTTTGCTTGAATATGCTTCATCTAAAGCTCTTTACTTAGGCCAATTTTCATGACCTTGAATTTTGAACACTGACCTGAGGTCAAGGTCAAAGGTGAAATATAAATGCAACTTTTTTTTAATGGAATGTACACACTCTGTGCATAAAATTAAAGTTATTCTGCTGTCTTTTCTGAGCATTTTGACACCAAAATCATTAAAATCCATTCATTAGATCCTGAGTTATGACCTTTCAAAATCATGAGGTTACGCTGCTGACCCCAAATTTGAGGGGGGTCATTACTCCCAAACTATTTGACCCAAGTGGCTAAAATTTGGTCACGCTTCATTACTCATCATACCCAACTACCACACCAAAAATCATTAAAATCAGTGAGATGAGTGGCAGAAACCACCAAAAAGTGTGTACACTTGACATGGAATGCCTCAAATACTAAAAAAATTACTTATTAACACTTTTTCATAACAATTGCAAGTCCAGAACAAAGGCTTAGTGCACATGCACTTACAATACTATGGTATAACATGCCCACGTGCAACATGCAGTGTACATTACACCACTGCCACACTTATAAGTTCCCAAGTAAATTATGTATTAATTATTAGAATGTGTAATATTAACATAAAATATACTACATAAATAATAAAGTATTAGTATTGTAATTAACATAACACTGCGATGAAAACTTTAAGTACTGATTTAATATTGAAATAAACGTAGTCTTAAAAATTACTTTATACGAGGTGCGATCCAAAAGTTCCCGGACTGGCAGCATGGAGCACTAACAGACCATAGTACAGACTTGGGCCACTAGACAGTGCTAAACAGCTTTATCGTGAAGCAGTGTGCTGAGTGACACAGTGATACATGCACACATTTTTTTTCCACAAGTGTTTTTGTGCATTAGTGTTAGTGGTTTTATGCGATTTTTATGAGAAGAGAAATGGCAGACTTCAAACTCAGCAAAACTTCGTCGGAGACCCACAAAATGCTTAAACAAGCATTTGGTGATGATGCCATGGGCAGAAGCCAGACTTTCGAGTGGTTCTCGTGGTTCAAATGTGGGCAAACGTCGGTTGAGGATTCCGAACATTCTGGTTGGCCCTCAACCAGCAGAACCGACGAAAATGTTGAAAAAGTGTATCAGGCCATCCACGAGGACCGTCGGCGAACGATTAACGACATCTGCAGCATCGTTGGCCTATTGTTTGGTTCATGCCAACGCATTCTCACGGAGGAACTCAACATGAGGCAGATCACTGCCAAATTCATTCTGTCTGTGCAGCAGTTTTTGGCCAAAAACAACATGGCAGTGGTCCCCCACCCCCCTACTCCCCCAACCTAGCCCCCCGTGACTTCGTCCTGTTCCCCAAGATGAAATTTGACAACATCAAGGAGATTCAGGCGGAATCGCATGAGGTGCTGAACATCTCCAAAATGGAGTTCCAGAGGTGCTTCCAGCAGTGGGAAAATTGCTGGGCCCACTGTATCAACTCCCAAGGGGACTACTTCGAAGGGGACAGCAGTAATTAGAACCCAAGGTAAGCCTACATTTTTTTGTTGGTACAGTTGTAGTGGGGTTGTCTTGACTAACATCTTGTTTTCTTCTTGTTTCAGGATTGGCCACTATGTAACCCCCATATTGACGGAGTTAGTCTTGCTTAATGCCTGACTAGCTCAGTAGTTTTGTTTAGATCCATTTTGATCTTGTTTTTTGATTCTGGTATCAGTAAATTTCGCCTTCAATTTTTAGAAAAGAAAAACCTCAATTTTCAAAGTCACAGTTGGCTTCCGCTTGTGGAAGTTCTAGCCTGCCAACTCAATTTGTTAAGAACAAGAAAATTCAAGAAAAACAGAGTGCCTTGTGATAATGGACATTGCCTGTGCATTAGGGTGGTCCAAATCCATAGGGGGAAATTTCAAAATTGTCTTAGATAGTCTCCACAAGTGTGGTTTTTGTCCATTTAGTGTCCACATGGTCTGTGCAAAATTGCAGCGTGATTGGTGAATATTTAGAGGTCGCCCCACTCTGAATATATATATTATATAATGTACTTTTTCTTCCGTAGGTCCGATGGCTCAAACTCGATCAATTCCAAAAGTTTGGCTTCTAGGGATGGCAACTGGAACTTTATCCACGTCAAGGCTCCCTACATGCCTTGACGCCCTCCTCTTGGGGCAATACCACCACATCAATCAAAAGCAAACCACCACTGACAGTCTGAACCAGGCATGCCAGAGGGTGATTGAAGTCTGGACCCGACCGCGGATCCCAACTCAACGGATCGACTCCTGTGTCCGTAAGCTTTCAAAGCTTTTAGACCGCTACAAACACTCAAGAAGCACAGGACCAGGCAACGTGCCAGCGATAGAATGAATGAAGACATCTTCAAAGCGGACATCCAGGACCTGTTTGACATCGCAACCAGTGATGCCATGAGCACAATCGTCAACGTTGAGGACCGAAATTTCCTGTCCATGCAGCGCAAGGACATCAATTCTTGCAGCATGGCTGGCATTGATAAGGAAACGACTACACAAGAGGACAGAAAGCGATCCAGAATGGAGAAGGAAGCCAAGAGGAAGGCAAGGCATGAAGCAACACAGAAAGATTTGGAAGAAGCAGGAGTGTCATCAATTGATCTTTCCTCTTCTTCTTCTTCCCTTTTTTCGCAAGACGACGACGACTATAGACCATCGGTTCCGATTCCTTCTTCGTCTGAAGCTCCGGCACCAAAGCGTCCCAAGAACAAGGTTACGAACATTTTCCAATCTCCAGAAGTCATTGGAGCAATGGATCGCACCAATCTTTCTGACCGGAATGCTGTTTTCGTAACTGGAGCTGTATTACAGGCTGCGGGGCATGATCTGTCTGGGATGATGTGCTCTCGGAGCTCTATTCATCGCTACAGAGAAAGTGGGCGAGAACAGGCAGCTCGAGAAGACCTAGAATCATTCTCTCTAGAAGACCCTGTCCTTCTCCATTGGGACGGAAAGCTTCTCCCCGGCATTGAAGGGAAGAAGACGAATGTGCATCGGATAGCAATCCTTATAACATTCAATGGACAGGAGAAGCTGCTTGGTGTCCCAAAGATGAAACAAGGAACTGGAGAAGCACAGGCCCAGGCATGCCTTCAAACTATGAAATTATGGAACGTGGAACAGCATGTGAGAGGTCTCGTCTTTAATACCACTGCGTCAAACACGGGTTTACATCGCGGAGCCTGTGTCAGGATTGAAGAAGCATTGGGTCACGAGCTAGTTTGGATCGGTTGTCGACATCATATACTTGAAGTCGTACTTGCTGATGTCTTTGCCTCAATATTTGGCTCAACAGGAAGTCCTGAAACAGGCCTTTTTAAGCGATTTCAAAAGGAATGGCCATCTCTCTCCCACGAAGCATTTGTCTCAGCATCGGGCAGCTTGTTCGAGAACCCTCAACTCCAAGAGATGAGAAAAGAGATGCTCACTTACTTACCTAACGCTCTTCAGGCAAGCCAACCTCGTGATGACTACAAGGAGTTCCTTGAACTATCTTTGCTCTTCCTGGGGGGAAAGACTGGTGGTCAACTCTTTATCCGAGCTCCGGGTCCCATGCACCACACGAGATGGATGGCGAAGGCGATTTATACGCTCAAAATCTACCTCTTTCACTATCAATTCAAGCTCACAGCACGCGAAGAACGAAACGTGACTCAGCTGGCTTTATTTGTCAGTCTGATTTACGTCAAGTACTGGCATGAAGCGCCAATGGGGACACAAGCTCCTCTCAATGATCTCAAAATGCTGCATCTTCTGGAAAAATATCCACACGGAGGAGCTGCACAAGCGGCGAAGACAGCTCTAAGACGCCACCTGTGGTACTTGTCGGAGCATCTGATTGGATTGGCCTTCTTCGATAATAGGATCGATCCTGATACCAAAAGGAGAATGGTTCAACACCTCCAACATCCCCAAAAGAATGGCTGCCCCCGACGAATCGACATGGCGGAAGCTGGTGTTGAAAATGATGTGGCATCCTTCGTCACAAAAAGGACATTGACCCTCTTTGATGCCTTGAAAGTTGGAGGTAAGGAGGAAGCGCGCCAGTTACTTCAAAAAGATCCACGGGAATGGCCAAATGACAAGAACTACAGGGAACTTAGAGATCACGCCTTAAAGATGAAAGTCGTCAATGATGCTGCCGAGCGAGGTATTGCTCTCGCACAATGCTACAATGACACTTTGACACGAAACGAGGACCAGAAGCAGTACCTCCTACAACTCGTAGCTGCCCACCAAAAACAGATACCAATACCATCCAAGGTGACTCTGATGCAGAAGAAATAATGAAGATACACCCATTATCATGTCCTATTGTCTTACTGTTTTCTTTCATATTCTTTGAGAACCAAAAAAAAATTTAGTTATTCAGTTGTCTATATATTTTCCCAAATTTTCAAAAAGGGGGCAAGTGGGGCGACCCCTAAATATTAACCGAATAACGTGAAACTTTGCATAAATACTGTCCACACCAAGAGGCATAAAACCAACCTTGTGGAGAGAACTTAGTCGATGCTTTAACTTTTTGGACCACCCTACTGTGCATAACAGTGTGCAGGTTAAGGTATTTGTAGGACAACTAGCTTCAGGTTTTGCTTTTCCATGGCTTAACTATAATAGATAGGTGCAAGTGGATTGACCTCAAATCTAGCTCAAGGATGTTAGGTCCAGTGAGGTCTATTGTGTTGTCTAATTGTACCATTGTAGCATAGGTTGTTTTTTTTATCTTTTTCTGGAAATTCCATTTTTGTTGTCCAGTATTTTTGTCATTGTAATTGTAAGCACCATTGTATAACATACCCTTTCAGGGTATGTTTTGGATTTCCGGTTCTTGATCTTAAGCCATGTTTAGACCCAAGCTCATAATCCATCCTAGCTCTTGTAAATAATTCAAGTTGATTGCTAATAAACCCTTAGAATTCTACCAACTAGTTTTTTTTTTCAGCCTTTGTCCTTATAGACTGGGGTCGTTACTTTCAAGGATTTCCTTGTGACAAGCCCAGGATCCTTGAATCGACAATACCTCCAGATTCTCTTTATTAAATAATTCAGAGGGTAATATCTGCTTTTCTCATCCAGCCACATTTGGTTTACTTCACGATCAGTCTGCTAAAATCTTGCTTGCTCGTTGTGTAGGCCCATATTTGGTTGAAGTCCTCAAGTATTGCTGGGTGTACATTGCACACACCTTTCCTGAAGCCAGGGCTTTCCAGGTTCTCAAGTGGACCCGACTCAGACAGTGTTAATCTTTGGAATAGCTAGTGGGTCGGGTCCATTTCTTGGTTCAGCCGTGTGGGAGTCTCATTTGCCCCTTAGTGACAGTCAGTGGAGGTGAGAAAAACTTCACTGCCAGGGACGTTCCTTTTTCCCGTCATCAAGAAGTAGCTAAGTTACGGTATTCTAGTTATTTCATTCACTCTCCCCGCAACACAGTCTGGGAACTTTTGGATCGCACCTAGTATATGACTTTTTAAACTTTTATTCACTTAACCCCATTCATATTGTAGTGGGGTCGTCTTCACTAACCTCTTGTTTTCTTCTTGTTTCAGGATAACCCACACTGTAACCCCCATGTGGCGGAGTTAGTCTTGCTTAATGCCTGACTAGCTCAGCATTCTTGCTTGTTAATTCTAGTCAGTAAAATTTTGCCTTCATTTTTCAAAGTCACAGTTGGCTTCCGCTTGTGGAAGTTCTAGCTTGCCAACTTAATTTGTTAAGAACAAGAAAAGTCAAGATAAAACAGAGTGCCTTGTGATAATGGACATTGCCTGTGCATAACGGTGTGCAGGCTAAGGTATTGCTAGGACCAATAGTTTCAGGTTTTGCTTCTCCATGGCCTAACTATAATAGATAGGTGTGATTGGATTGACCTCAAGTCTAGCTTAAGGATGTTTGGTCCAGTGAGGTCGATTGTTTTGTCTAATTGTACCATTCTAGCATAGGTTACGTAAGTTTTTTTAATCTTTTTCTAGAAATTCTATTTTTGTTGTCCAGTATTTTTTGTCATTGTAATTGTAAGCACCTTTGTATAGAATACCCTTTCAGGGTTTTGGATTTTCGTTTCTTGATCTTAAACCATGTTTAGACTCAAGCTCATAACCCATTCTAGCTCTTGTATGATCTTAAACCATGTTTAGACTCAAGCTCATAACTAGTGTTGCAACCCAAAAAAACAAAGATGTTTTTTTTTAAAAAAAAAAACTTTTTTTTGTTTTTTTTTATTAGCTAATTCTGTTGTGTATATATACTAGTATATACTACTATATATATATCACATCTGGTCCGAGCTTTTATATTCAGTCACGAGTCGTGACAAAAGTTAAATGCAATTTTTGTTGCATGGAACTAGTAAAAAATGGCACAAGAATGGCCAAACATATTGCTAATTGTAATAAATGTAATGACAAAATAAAGTTTAGATATTTAAAACTAAAATCACAGCATCAGACAGCTACAAACAACTATTCTGAAGATATTATTGACATGGATCAAAGTGAGTATAGTTGCAAGAGCAACCCACCAAATGAAACCAAATCAACATCAAGGACATCCACAAGATCTCCCTTTTCCCCTCAACAGAATAAAATTAGCAAATACATGGATTACATGTCAAATGCAGAGATTGTAAGTACATTATATATTATCATATTATAGTGATGCCAGTGAATATATATCTTTAAATTCCTAACATGAACCACCATTTCACAATTATAATTGGACCATTAATTAATGAAATTACTTTTTTGCTTAGTATTAGTGAAGCAACCTAGTCTGCTAATCTATAAAAAACATGGTATCCTTTGTGTGAGGCTAAATTCTATATATACGAAAAATTATCATTCAACAATCTAATGACTTCTTTTTGTTATAGGAACAAACTCAAGTACACCTAGCTCGGGCTATTTATGCAAGTGGATGTCCATTAAGGATCATAGAGAATGAGCTATGGTTACAAGTGTTTGCCACTTTGAGACCATCATTTGTAGTGCCAAACCGGGATATGATCTCAAATTCTCTTCTTGAGAGAGTGTACCAAGAAACTGCTACAACAGCTAAAGAACTAGTGGCATCTGCTTCAAGTGTGGCAATACTTGGTGATGGCTGGAGCAATATCAGGTAAGATTGTGAGAGAGCTAAAGTATGGTACTGATTAATAGAGTAGTGTATGTTATTTCTTATATTTTAAATTACAGATATCATTGCAAAAACAAGTTCAAAGTTGTGTTCAGATATAGCTAATCAGTCAGAAATTATGGCTGATTAGCTACATGGTGTAGCTAATCAGATGTAGCCTACATCTGAACTCACAAATCATTATTTACAAATATTACTATCTGTATTATTTTGCAGAAATGAGGGAATCATAAATTTCATCATAACAGTACCCAGGCCCATATTTTGGAGCAGCATTGCAACAGGTATGTTTAAAATCATATACAGTAGAACCCCGTTAAGCCACTGACCATTAAGCTGTGATTCATGTTAAGCCATGGTGACACTGTGGACCCAGTGAAAAAAGTAATAATTTAATATAATTATTATTTAATATAATTATTATGGAAACTATGCTAAACTGACCTAATGTACTTTAAGTAAGCTTCATTTAAAATTTATAGTTAAATTAATTTAACATATTTCTACTTTTTTAAGTAGAAGTGACTAAAACTCCCTCATCCCCACCTCATTTATTGAATAGAAAATTTTTTGAGTGAAATAATGAATTAATTAAGAAATAGTTGAAAAATTACGGATGGCAGTGTTCAGGTATATGAGAACTATATATTCTGTAATTTTCGTGACGATAGAGTTAATTTTCGTTGAGTGGGATAAGCCGTGGAATATTAAGCTGTTCTGGAGTTTGGATCCCATGGACTGTGGTATAAAGGGGTTCATATGTATTTGATTTTAACATGGTACAAACATGTTTGCATTAGGTATCATATGATTATGAATGGTAATCATTTTAGTCTGTGAGTTTATGATTATAATTTGTTATGGTTTTCTTGTCATAGGTACAGACAGCCATACAGGAGAGTACATGGCAAATAAAATTAAGGAAGTGGTTGAGGAAGTTGAACCTATGAAAGTGCTTGGCATCTGCACTGACAATGCCACCAACATGAAGAAAGCATGGGAGCTGTTGCAAGTGGAATATCCACACATTCAACCTTATGGATGTCTGGCTCACACTTTACACTTGATCTTTACAGACATCAACAGGATCAAGACTGTAGAGGGCATCCAGCGTGAGTGTACTAACATTGTTAAGACTATTAAAAAGTCACAGAAGCTGACTGCATTACTAAATCAACATCAACAGCAGTCTCCATTGAAGCATCAACACACACTGAAGCTGCCTGTCAAAACAAGGTAAGAGGGTCTTAGTTGATTCGTTAGACATTTTTACTATTCATTTTAAACTACTAAAAAATCAAGCATTTCTGTCTTGAATTTGTAGTATTTCAAACCGTCTCAAACTACAGTATCTACATTGTATGTTCTTATTTTGATATTAAATATATTGCCAATATTTTCAGATGGGGGTCTATCATCCATTGTATGGAGAGAATCAACATCAATAAACACCCCCTCCAGACCCTGGCTATAAATGATGAAGCAAAGAAAGCCTCTCTTGATCAATCACTCACAAAACTCCTGCTTTCTGAAGTCTTCTGGGATAAACTGGATGGATCTTTGAAGTTGTTGAAGCCGGTTTCTGATGCTATCACTGCAGTAGAAGGGGACAACAAATACCTCTCTATTGTACCAAAGATATTTAATGACCTTCAACAATCCTTCGAGAAGAATCTCTCCTCGAGCCCAATTCTGAAGAGCGAAGAAGAATGTTTTAAGGGAATTATTCCTAAACAGAGAAAGTTTCTTCTTAGAAGTATCCACCTGGCAGCAAATCTTCTTGATCCTCGCTACAAAGGATGCCACATCTCTGGAGAAGAAATAGTAAGTTGTTGATTTTACAACTAGCACCGAATATTGATTTATGTTCTTATTTTGCAGACATTCATTATCTATTATTTGATATTATTTTATATTTAATGTGTTACAAATTGTATTTCAGGTGGATGCCATGGAAGTCATACAAGAGATATCTGTAGCTGTTCCATCTGTGGATGATAGCAAGACATTGGGAGAGTTAGCTGACTACCGATCAAAAGAGAATATCTTTGCAAAGCCTTTTGTCTGGAAGGCAGCTGCACAGGCAAATCCAACAAGCTGGTGGAATGGAATTTGTGGTTCGACCCAGCTCTCCAAGGTTGCAGCAAATATTCTCAACCTGCCCCCAACTAGTGCAGCTGTGGAACGCTCTTTCAGTTGCCACTCATGGATCCACTCAGTCAAACGGAACCGACTGACAACTGATAGAGCATCTAAGCTAGTTTTCATTGCTCATAACCATGCTTTGGGTGATCACAATGAACCACAAGACCATGAATCTGAAGCAGGTGCTCAGCAGAAGCAAAACATGTCCCAGACAACTCTCCAAGCACAAGAACGGCCATCATCAAGCAGAGAGTATGATCATGAAGGGAATGAAATGTTCTATTCAGAGTCTGAAGCAGAGTCTGAAAACTCAATGTATGATGAATGACTCTATGACTCCTCAAATGATGAATGATGATGAAAAAAATGTTGAAAGTGTATTTTTTTTAGTTAATTAATATAAATTTACAATGGATTTTATTAGGGCTGTGCCGGATAACACTATCCGGCCGGATAACAGCTATTATCCGGTATCCTGTATCCGGCCGGATAGATGTCAGTATCCGGCCGGATAGCCGGATATTTATGATAGTCTTTTTTGTAATGGGAATACCATCTGGGCCCGCCCCTTTCCAATCTTAGCTTGCATAGCCTTTAGCTAGCAAAAGTTGAATATAGTTGTACAAAAACCTAAAATTAAAATAATTGATAAATAAGCATGTACCACTACTAGTATGTAACTATATTAACACTGCTAAAAAGGCAAAATGTTTGGTCCAGCTAAAAGTGTGACGCATAGCTAAGATCCCAGCTTCCCTTACTTTTTAATTTTTATTTTTATTTTTTATTTTTATATATTGCAAATTACAATATGAAAAAATATGAATTAGCGAAACCTTTTATTAAGATTTGAGATATAAAAATAAAACATATAGCCTAATCAAATATACCAGTAAGGTAAGTGAAATTATTAAAATAGCAAAACCTTAAAAAGTAAAAAACTCACATTAAACAATAAAAATTAATACTATGTTCAAGACACTAGATTCACAAGTTTAAATCAAATTTTCGTCCATTGTGATGGATAAAAAGAAGCATCTCCCTCGCTTTGGTAGCAAAGTACTTCTTTTTTCTTCAAAAATATTTCCGTATTCGGAAAACACTTTCTGAGAAAACTGAAGATGCTTGTGTCACTAGCCATTTTAGAGCAATTTTCTTGAGAGATGGAAAGGATTCTTCATTTTTCCAAATTTCAAGTGGAGATAGTCGTCTGTCTGATATGGTTTTTTTTGCATATTGCTCAATTTCCTCTGCTATTTCTGCGAATGAAGCCATCTTACGGCTTTTTTTTAACTTTTTCTCACCAGGTATCTTTTCTGAATTTTCTTGTGTTAGTTCCCTGAAACAAGCAGAGAGTGGATCATCATCAAACTTTGCCTTTTTTCTTCCTGTTGAGGAGGAAGAAGAATTAGAATCGTCGCTGCTGTGAGCCTGTTCTTCAAAATATTTATCTCTAATTTTCTCTAGGTTGTTTATTTCATTTATTTCTTCAATTAACCATGTCTTAATATTTTCCTTTTGTTGATCTTTGAAAAACAAAAATTTAAGTCGTGGATCAATGACAGTTGCTAGAGCATACTTCCGATTTGTTAAGACATTTAGACACTTTCTTTTTTCATTGCTTTCATTGGCAAAAAATCGTGACCGCAATGACTTCAACAGTTCATCTTTTGTAGTTTGGACTCCTTGATCATCCTGGCCAATTTTTGAAAGAAACCTTTCAAGCGCGCACATGTTTGGGATAACAGTAGAGAGTAAACTATATTCTGTACTCATTTCTTGGGTGAGTTTAAAAAATGGCTGTAAAAGCTTTAAAAGATTTTCAATCAAGTACCACTCATTAGATGAAATAACAAGTAATTCACTATGATCAGCAAGGTATATTTGAACTGATTTTTTCAACTTAACCATACGTTCTAGCATCAAATAAGATGAGTTCCAGCACGTTAAAACATCTTGTACCAATAGAAGAGGAACATGACCCTGTTGTGTTTGGAGAGCTTTAAATTCAGAAGTAGCCAGTGGGGAGTGGTTAAAATGTGTCACTAAACGTCGACACTTTGCCAAAAGATCTTTATAGATCATTGAGCCATTAATGCATCATTCACCACTAGCTGTAGCAAATGAATTGAACAGTGAACAGAAGGTATTTCCGCAAGGTCACATCCCAAAGCTATGTTAGAAGCTCCATCTCTGACCAATATATTACGCCTTGATCTGTCAATATTCCATGATTGCCACATAGATTGCAATTTGTCCGCTATATTAATTCCTGTATGCGATCCTGAAAAATGAGCTGAATGCAATACTGCATTACAATGAGTGTAGTCATTCATGATCCAATGACCTGACAAGGAAATGAATGATTCATTTGAAGAAGAGCAGGTCCAAATATCGGAAGTGAAGCTAATGTATTTCCCTTCTTTCAATTTATTCATAACAATTTCTTTGAGTTCTTCATAGATTTTGGGTATGACTTTTTCTGAAAAATATGTTCGATTTGGTAGCAAATACCTTGGCTGTACGTGGGCCATCAGTCCTATAAAGCCATCTTGTTCAACTAAACTAAAAGGATGGTTGTCCAGTGCCATCATTAATCCTATCTTTTTATGTAAAGCTTGAGCTTTTGAGTCATTTATATCCATAATTTCTTAAAGGAAAAACTTTCTTCTAACGTGAGTTGCTTTTCCATGGCAACTAATTTTTTCTCCTTCGGAGCCATTGAGGTGGTCGCTATAGGTTGATTTTGATTTTCAGATGATTTGTTAAGTTGAGACACTTCTTTTATTCTTTTGAATGCAGCATCTTTGCATGATTGTGCAAAGGTTTTGTGCTATAGCACCTAGCACCCAATTTCTCTGATCCCCTTTTAATCTGTTTGGAACATAGGGAGCAAATAGCTATCGTTGGATTAGTCTCATGTATTGTAAATATTTTCCAAATAAAAACTAGCCATTTTAGGGGGTAAATAATGTTAAAATATTGCTGTAAGCCTATAACTAATACTAACTAACTATATAGCTATATGATTTAGGCAATGAAACAATCCTGAAAAGGATAAAATATAGGTAATTAGTAAAGTTATTGAAAGATAGCTATAATTTACATCAAATAGTGATTAAAATTTGATAGTATAGTCAATTAGTCAAGTAATAGCTAAATAATAATATATAAAAAATTATGAATTATTTGAATGATATTATCCGGTATCCGGCCGGATATCCGGCCGGATATTTTTTATTATTATCCGGCTATCCGGTATCCGGCCGGATAGTAAAAAATACTATCCGGCACACCCCTAGATTTTATAATGGGCTTGTGTCTGGAGTCTTTTTAGGGGCAGTGTCAACCTTTATTAAAAGGAAAAATAATGAAAAATGGATTTAAACCTTTTTTGTTTTCGTTACTCCTTGAAATCAATGTTACAATGAGAACAACATACGTGTACTTTTGTTTCAAAATAAAGAAGGGATGATATCTATATACCAATTTTATAAAAAAACAAAAAAAAAAACAATAAAAAACAAAAAAAACAAAAAAAACACGATTTAAAAAAAACAGTTTTTTTGCAACACTACTCATAACCCATTCTAGCTCTTGTATGATCTTAAACCATGTTTAGACTCAAGCTCATAACCCATTCTAGCTCTTGTAAATAATTCAAGTTGATTGCTAATAAACCCTAAGAATTCTACCAACTATTTTTTTTTCAGCCTTTGTCCTCATAGACTGGGGTTGTTACTTTCAAGGATTTCCTTGTGACAAGCCCAGGGTCCTTGAATCAACAATACCTCCAGATTCTCTTTATTAAACAAAAACAGAGGGTAATATCTGCTTTTCTCATCCAGCCACATTTGGTTTACTTCACGATTAGTCTGCTAAAATCTTGCTTGCTTGTGTTGTACACCCATATTCAGTTGAAGTCCTCAAGTATTGCTGGGTGTACATTGCACACACCTTTCCTAAAGCCAGGGCTTTCCAGGTTCTCAAGTGGACCCGACTCAGACACAGTGTTAATCTTTGGAATAGCTAGCGGGTCGAGTCCATTTCTTGGTTCAGCTGTGTGGGAGTCTCGTTTGCCCCTCAGTGACAGTCAGTGGAGGTGAGAAAAACTTCACCACCCGGGACCTTCTCGTTTCCCATCATCAAGAAGTAGCCAAGGTACGGTATTCTAGTTAAGTTCATTCGCTCTCCCCGCAACATATTTTTGGTGCCCAGACCCGTGAAATTACGCCGGCTAGTTTACTGAGGCACCCAGTGAGACACCCGAGATAGCTGAGTTTCAAGAATTGCAAGACCAGATCAGTCAGCTTATGGCTCTCATGACCCAGCAGCAGAAGACCATGGAAGAGTCACATCAAGCATGGGAACATAAGTTGAAACAACTCGAGGATGTAAACGCAGAATTAAGGACTAAGTATGACCAATTATCAAGGGAAAACGCTGAATTGAATTTTCAGAATTCATATTGGCAACAACAGGTGGACCAGTTGATGAGGAAGCAGCAACAGAAAGAAAGGCTGAATCTAGAGAGAGATTCTCATGACTCAATGCCCGAGCTTGAGAATCTGGATGATGTAGAGAATGTCTCGAACAGGGAAGAAGGTACCAGCAGAGGAACACAAACCTTCAAGAAAGAAAAGACAAAGCTGGCATCTCCTAAACCCATCAAGACACAACGCAATAGATCAACCAGCTCCAGTTCCAGTTCTTCAGATAAGACCTCCAGTCTTCCAGATGCTGAGAGGAAGGTTAAACGTACTAAGCATTCCTCCATTTTCAAGAGTAACAATGGTTCAAGGATGACACCAGGAGTTTATTCTACCAGTGCTCCAGATCTTGATGAATTTGATGTGTCAAGTGGAAGATCTTTTCCCGAATATCTAGAAGCCTTTGAATGTCATTGCTCAGCCAAGTTTACTTGTGAATGGAGAGACTGGACTGGAACACTTGGAAAACATCTAACAGGAAAATTCAGGGATTTGTATAATGCTTATGGGGGTTGCAGTGTGACATATGATGAGATGAAGGCTAGACTGTTGGCATGCTACAAGAGAATGAAGAAAACCTTCACAACTGGCAAGGTGTCAGAATTCAAGAACGCGACAATGAAGCCTGGAGAGACACCAGATGTATATGCTGCAAGACTCGAGACTCTGGCTCACCAGGCCTTCCCAAATAAAGCACTCGAGACAAGCAAGGAGTTGAGGAGGAAGTTCTTGGAGACAGTTCCAGCTGGGCTGTCACAACAACTGACCCAGATCATCAATGAGAACAAGACCTTGCATAACAAGAAGGTGACTTGGTCCAACATTCAGGATTTTGTGGCCATGCATTCAAGTGATGGACCATCCCTTCCAAGGCAAGAAACCATTGAGGTTTTCCCGGTGCAGATCCCTCCAGCTCCAAAGCCTTCCAGAGTCATCCAGACACAAGACACCTAACCAACAATATCGACGAAACAACCAAGGTCATGAAAAAGGACAATGGAATGGAACTCACGTCTTCCATTCTGGGAATAAAAATGGAAATCAGAAGTCCCAAGGTCAATGTCAAGGAAGGGATCGTCAAAAATCTCAAGATCAAAATCAGCAGGGAGGACAACAACGTTCTCAGGAGTGTGAAAGAAACTCCAGCCAGTCAAGATCCCAAGAAGATACAGAGGTCAAGATATGTCAGTGGTGTGCAAGGAAGGGACACCTTCAACAGGACTGCAGAAGATGGAAAGGAGCGTGTTTTGTGTGTGGTAGTCTGGATCATATGGTTCGAGATTGCCCTCGCAATCAGCAGCAATGACAATCAAGCTCCAGGACATCACCTTCCTGCTGCTGTCCTTTGTGTCAAGGACCTCATCCAGGAATGTTCTGCCCTTCTAGAAGACAAGGTCAAGAAAATTCGTTTCAAGGAAACCAAAATAATGAATCTACCCACCACAATCAACAGCAGTCGGGAAACTAATCAGTTCCAATGAGATCAGGGGCTCATTGGAAGCTGAAGTCCAGTCTTCAAGAAATGATCTTCAAGAACCCGATTATCATCATGAGATCCCACCCAAAGATGACAGAAAACCTCTCCAGATGAATACCAACCAGAACATGACTGTAGTGTCTGAAGTGGGTGATGATGCCACCCCTGGACATCCAGAATTACCCAGTTCAGAACAGCAGTATCCACAAACCACTGGAAATGAACTGAATCCTCTAGCATCTTCATGGACACCTAAACCAGCACCTCGAACCCAAATACCTAGGTGTAACATTGCAGATAAGACGGTTCATGGTCCAGATATTCCAGGAGGTAATTTTTGAGGTGTCCGGTTTGTCGAACTTGAACCTGTGGAAGTGTTAACAATTGATGTTACCCTTCAAGACACTAACATTCCAGGGTTAATTGACACGGGAGCACAAGTTAGCTTAATTTCTAGTGAACTGGCACAACAACTTGGGATTCCAATAGATACTACAGATATTTCCACAATTCGAGGTGTAGGTCCAGATGCTTCGAGGGAAACTATGGGTTCAGTCCTACTCGCTGTTTCTTTGCATGGTATTGTAATGTCCCCTTTCAAGTTTCTTATCCTTCCCACTTTGGATTTTAAATATCCCATTTTTCTAGGTTTAGATTTTCTGCGGGCCAACAAATTACAGATTAGTCTAGCACGTAGACGGGTTTCAGGGAAGAACACTGATGGTTCTACGTGGGAAATTTATCTAGGTATGAATGGAGAAAGAAAAACTTGGAGCTTGGTGTCAGGATGGGGAGGTAGCAATTCCGTGAAAGACTGGATGTGGGAGAGGGCTTCGCTGCACTCACTTTTTGAGTGGTGGTACCCACCGCTCGGAGGGGGGAGTGTAGTGGGGTCGTCTTCACTAACCTCTTGTTTTCTTCTTGTTTCAGGATAACCCACACTGTAACCCCCATGTGGCGGAGTTAGTCTTGCTTAATGCCTGACTAGCTCAGCATTCTTGCTTGTTAATTCTAGTCAGTAAAATTTTGCCTTCAATTTTTCAAAGTCACAGTTGGCTTCCGCTTGTGGAAGTTCTAGCTTGCCAACTTAAATTTGTTAAGAACAAGAAAAGTCAAGATAAAACAGAGTGCCTTGTGATAATGGACATTGCCTGTGCATAATGGTGTGCAGGCTAAGGTATTGCTAGGACCAATAGTTTCAGGTTTTGCTTCTCCATGGCCTAACTATAATAGATAGGTATGATTGGATTGACCTCAAGTCTAGCTTAAGGATGTTCAGTCCAGTGAGGTCGATTGTTTTGTCTAATTGTACCATTCTAGCATAGGTTAAGTTTTTTT
The DNA here is from genome assembly GCA_023014485.1 of Bathynomus jamesi. Classification (NCBI taxonomy): domain Eukaryota; kingdom Metazoa; phylum Arthropoda; class Malacostraca; order Isopoda; family Cirolanidae; genus Bathynomus; species Bathynomus jamesi. Next base: position 424,706 of record JAJOZX010003957.1, read on the forward strand.
TTCTTTTTCTAGAAATTCTATTTTTGTTGTCCAGTATTTTTTGTCATTGTAATTGTAAGCACCTTTGTATAGAATACCCTTTCAGGGTTTTGGATTTTCGTTTCTTGATCTTAAACCATGTTTAGACTCAAGCTCATAACCCATTCTAGCTCTTGTATGATCTTAAACCATGTTTAGACTCAAGCTCATAACCCATTCTAGCTCTTGTAAATAATTCAAGTTGATTGCTAATAAACCCTTAGAATTCTACCAACTAGTTTTTTTTCAGCCTTTGTCCTCGTAGACTGGGGTTGTTACTTTCAAGGATTTCCTTGTGACAAGTCCAGGGTCCTTGAATCAACAATACCTCCAGATTCTCTTTATTAAACAAAAACAGAGGGTAATATCTGCTTTTCTCATCCAGCCACATTTGGTTTACTTCACGATTAGTCTGCTAAAATCTTGCTTGCTTGTGTTGTACACCCATATTCAGTTGAAGTCCTCAAGTATTGCTGGGTGTACATTGCACACACCTTTCCTGAAGCCAGGGCTTTCCAGGTTCTCAAGTGGACCCGACTCAGACACAGTGTTAATCTTTGGAATAGCTAGCGGGTCGAGTCCATTTCTTGGTTCAGCCATGTGGGAGTCTCGTTTGCCCCTCAGTGACAGTCAGTGGAGGTGAGAAAAACTTCACCGCCCAGGACCTTCTCGTTTCCCGTCATCAAGAAGTAGCCAAGGTACGGTATTCTAGTTAAGTTCATTCGCTCTCCCCGCAACAATATTATGGGGAGATAGTTCCAACCTGCCTGATTTCACACTGCACAAGCTAATATGTTTTAAAGGTTTTAATTATAATGATTAACTGCTGACTACTGTATGGAGTATGCCTCTTGCACATGAGGTGGCTCAACCCAACACAGCTCTACTTGATCAAGTGGAATAAAAGAGCTTTGTGTCTCATCAATTCCACACCTCTTACCATCTCTTACATTTCATTACTAATATCGCTAAAAACTTCTTTACGTTTAAAGTAATTGATAAATGGAATAATTTTCCCGCATCAGTCGTTCATTCTACCAGCGTTAATATGTTTAAGAACCGTCTTGACAGACATTTTAAAAATGTTAACGTTGTTTAAAATTAAATAAGAAAGTTAACAACAGGAGCTCTGGTGGTGGTGCTCGAGGATGAGTCTGTTGACGATAAATGCCAGCTTGTGACATGCCAGCGTGTGATGCCAGCAATAAAAAAAAATTAAAAAAAATTAGACTAACACGAACGTAGATGTAGCTCGTAGCGTAAACTAACCCACTTTTTGTTTAACTTTACCTATTTTTTTTTTTTCTTATCTCCTTTCTTTGCATGTCTGTAACTCTCTTTACTTGCATGTTTGTAGTTTGCATGGTATGACAGTGAGTTAAGACTGTGTTTGCATGGTTTGTAAGCGTTCTTATTTTACTTCTTTTCATCTTTCACCCCCCTCCTATTTTCTCCGACTATTTTTCTGACTTGTCGGCAGTGGCCGGTGGATGATGATGGTGAGACTTTTTTCCTCTTTTTCTGAATGAATGTTAACCCACGAATGATAGGTGTTGCTCCTTACTTAACCCCTTATTCTCTTCTCTTCTCTTAACCCCCTACTCTTTCCTTTCTCTCGGGCTAGCCTTAGAGTGGATCTTAGGGTCTTTGTTAGCCTTAGCTTCTGTAGATCTCTTTCAATCCCTCTCTCTCTTTGCCACAATGTTACCTCACCCTCTTTACCATCACTATCACGATGGACACCACTATTCTGAGCTCTTAATTGCATGCCTCTTCCTTTAAAGAGAGCTTGCAGTACCAGACTTTTGACAAATTCTCATCCCTTTTGTCTAACTCTCTAATGCAAGGGTTAATCAGTATTCTCAATCTTTCTTCTACTGAACCAGTCAACTCTTAGAACAACCTTCCTCAGTCCAGCTTTCCTCTTGTCTATGACCACTAATCTTTCAAATGCAGTCCCCCCTCTGGGCGAGGTATCTCCAAAACTCTGGACCTTAATTTTGGCTCTCCTCCTTTTATTGGGGTGGGTAGGTATTTTTGTGGGTGTTTGCCCTTGGCCCCTGCCTCCTGCATAAAAAAAAATTTGAAAATGAAATTTATTTTTGTTAAATTGTTATCTTTTGACCTACAACACCTACCTTGGCAAATACTGGTTAATAAGTGTACCAAAGAAAGTACAATTTATGTAGCTATATGACATCAAAGAACCATTGGCTTCTGGATGAAACTATACTTTAAACCAGCGTTTCCCAAACTATAGGTAAATTACCCAATTGGGGTAAGTTGGCTTTTTCAGTGGGCTAATTTGGTACTCTGCGAGTACTTCTAAAGTACAGAAAGTGCATAAATAAACGACATGGCAACACTGGGACTGGCTTTACGGGGGATGGGGGTCATTATGAAGGTATCCATGTGAAAATGGGGTAATGGCTCAAAAAGTTTGGGAACCACTGCTTTAAACAATGAATGGATTATATGTATACTCCTCTGTTCAGAAAAAAGCCCATATATATATTTGTGATACAATATCATTAACATGCTGAGTCATGTGGTATGCAGGTATTGCAGCCTATACCTGAACATTACTATATTAGAAGCAGAGTAACTTCTAAATTATACACAACTGAAAAGCAAAGCCTAAAAAATGCAACCAAATCTACTAAAACCTAGTTTAGCATTTTGTGAAATTTATTACATAGGGTGGGCAAAAAGTCTTGGCACCCCTTCTAATGTAAAAATTAGATTTGTAAATATCTTGAGGGGGTGCCCAGACCTTTTGCCCACCCTGTACAGGGAGCAACATACAGTAAACTCTGTAGAATCTGGCACCCTTTGGGATTTGCACGTGCTGGATTTTAAAATATGCTGTGTTTTTGAGAGGTCATCTTATAATAATAATAAAGTACAGGGTAAACAAAAATGAACATGAACTTACTGTTTTATAATCCAAAGATCGTAGTTATAAGAGCCAATGGGCCAGTAATGTGTTATACAACATCATTGTCAATTAAATGTAATTAAGGAACTTTATTTATTTGAAAATTGTATTCTAAACTTATTCTAAAAACATTGTTGTTGCTACATCAACAGAATGGGCCCAGAAATAGCAACACCTTCTGACCTTTTTAAAGCAAACCACTCGTATAAAACTTCATCAAGTTGATCTAATTTAGGTTTATGCAATGATTTCCACTCACAAATGAATTTATTAGTCTCTGAAGCAGCTTGACTTCTTATTATTTTCATTAATGATTTTAAAATTAGTGATTTCAAAATGTGCTAGAGTTTGGAGTGCTGAGTTTTTAAGAGCCTACTACTGTACTCAGAGTACAGAAAAAATCTAGGAGGAGGGTATTTTTGTAAATATGCAATTTTTGGGTTGCTTATTTTCTGACAATGCCAATAACCCCACTGACCAAAAAGTGGTAGGCTAATGTGAGAAATTAACTGACCTTGAATAACCACCTAACCTAGTGTATACCTAACTCAGGCATAAGATTCACCCTGACTGGTACAATGTATGAAATGGGCAATTTCCAACATTATATTAACTTCATTTGGACATGAAGCTACTCAGGCCTATCAAGGTTATCAGAGTCAGATAAACAGTCTAAAACAATTTCAAGTTGCTAATTATCATTAAACTATTTAAAAAATTACTGAAGTAGCTTATGTTACTATAGTATTTACACAACTTACAATCTATATCTTTCATTGATGATTGTAACTAATCATTTCTTAAAAATATCTAAGGAGCTGCTATAAATTTACCATACCTTGGGGGGCATGTTACTCCCAAAAATCTAAAATTCTAGATGACTAAAAATGTATTTTGTAAATCCAGTCTACAAATTTTTTTTTTACTTTTCTTATTATGGCCCAGAGTTCTTTTGTCAGAATCTAATATGAAAATGTTACTTCTGCATAAATTATCTAAACCTGAAATCATCTTGCATGAGTGCATCCTATCTCTCCTCAAACAAGTGTCTACACACTAAACAAGCCCAATTCCTTTAATCTTTCACTGTACTGTAACATTCTTAAGCTAGGGATAAATTTGGTTAGCTATGGCTATGGTGATGTGACTGAGCTTGAATGCAGTATTTTAAGGAAGACCTAACAAAAGAATTATATAATCTATAGATGACTTCCTTACTTTTGTAACAACATTCCTCTTATTAATACCTAGCATTTCACTTGCCTTATTCTCAACTATAAGCACTGGTTAAAGAACTTTAGATTGCTATTAGTTACAAATTTACAATGACAAGAACTTTTTCCTGAGTGACATCCTCTTAACTAGTTTCCTTGCATCTCACAAATGAAGTTTTCACTGTTTGTATCAAAATGGAGAACACTGCATTTTTGAACACTGAATCCCATGTTATTTACTAGCCCAAGCAATTAATCTATCCAGATCTTTTTGTAGTTTACGAGAATTTTCTAAATTTGTAATGGGAAGCTACTTTTGTATCATCTACAAATTTAGATATTTTTTGCTTCCTACTCCCTTCTCTAAATAATTTAGATACACAAGAAAAAGTAATAATTAACAATGACCCCTGTGGTACCCCACTTTTCACTCTCTGCCACCCTTTGTGATTATTTAAAATTACTTTCTATTCTGTCTTGTAACCATTCTTCAACCTAATTTATAACTGACCTTGATATTGCGTGAAATTTTTATTTATATACAAGTACCCTATGTGGAAGTTCATCAAATGCCTTGCTAAAATCCAAATACAGGGTCTGTCAAAAAAAAACTAAGCCAATTTGAAATCTCTATAAAATGCACAATTTGATAGAGATTTCAAATATTTTTTTACACTAAATAAATAAAAGGCTCATAAATAATCTGTGATAATTTTATAACTTTATTTTAAATATTTTAGGAGTTATGTGGTTATTTCTACATGTTGCGAAAATTTCAGTTTTTCTTATTATGTAATATCTTCTTTTTTCTCTTTTTCAGAATTTGTTTAGATTTAAAATTTTTCATGAATACCTCTAAATATGCCATTCTCACACGAAGATAAAATAATTATAAAGCATTATAGAGTTGAAAAAGGTTATAGTGCAAGGAAATTACTTTCTGAATTCGATTATAAAGGATGGACTAGATCAGGTTTAGATTACTTATTAAGAACTATCGATGAAACAGGAAGCATTGAAAGGAAGGTTGGTAGTGGGTGACCAAAATCGGTTAAGAGTAGATGAAAATATTCAGAAAGTGGAGGAACGTATCCTTAGTCAAGAGGATTGACCTGGTAGCCACATGACACCTGCTCAAATATCAAAAGAACTAGAAATATCAGAATCAAGCGACTAGGATAGACTAGATCAGGTTTAGATTACTTATTGAGAACTATCGATGAAACAGGAAGCATTGAAAGGAAGGTTGGTAGTGGGCAACCAAAATCAGTTAAGAGTAGATGAAAATATTCAGAAAGTGGAGGAACGTATCCTTAGTCAAGAGGATTGACTGGTAGCCACATGACACCTGCTCAAATATCAAAAGAACTAGAAATATCAGAATCAAGCGTAAGAAGGATTATTAAATCTGATCTGCAATTTAAACCATTTAAAAGAGTGCATGGACAAAGATTGTCAGAAGTAAACTGTCAGAAAAGAGTTGAGAAATCCAAATGTATTTTACGTATAATAACTGAAGATAAACTTTCCAAGACATTTTTTATGGATGAAAAATGTTTTACGGTAGAGCCACCAAGAAACTCACAGAATGACCGGGTTTATTCTGATGTTGTGAGGAAAAATGAAATCCAAGATGAAAGACTGTACGCAACAAGGAATCACTTTTCTTCTAGCGTCATGGTTTCTGTTGGAGTGTCCAAGTTGGGAAAAACTTCAATATTTTTTATTGAGCCAGGAGTGAAAATTAATGCTCAATATTATTCAAATACCCTGCTTGAGAAAATGCTTCCAGAAATGAAAAACTTGGCTAGTCAAGGTTACTTTATTTTTCAACAAGATGGTGCAACATCACATACTGCCAAAACAACCATCGAATATTTGAAAAAGAATGTGCCTGAATTTCTGGAACCGAATAATTGGCCACCTAACAGCCCTGACCTAAAAACCCTGTAGACTACGGAATATGGGAAAACTTGGCAGAGAGTGTGTATAGGAACAGAATAAGGGATGTCAATCATTTGCGTGAGTTGATTATCGCAAAATGGGCAGAGCTCCCCCAAGAGCAAATAAATTGACCAATAGACGAATTCAGTCCAAGATTAAAAAACGTGGTAGAAATGCAAGGGAATCATATTGAACAGTTCTTTTAATTTTATTAAACTAAAAATTATCTACAGTATATTGTAAAAAAAAAATTTTTCATGTTAAGTAGGAGAATCTCACTTTTTAGTTAATTATTAATAAAATTTACAATTCTGAAGATATCATCATAAAAATTTAAAGGATAATAGGTGATTACCTATACTTTATTGTGTAAAAAATTCAACTTAATTAAATAAATGGTTTTGTTTTAATAAAGGTTTGAATTTAGCTTAGTTTTTTTTGACAGACCCATTATACAGTGTATAACATCTATATGTTCATCATCTACCTGATCAGTTACAAATTCTAAAATGCTTAAGAGGTTAAACGGAACAACCTACCTGATCAGTCACAGAGATTTGATAAACAAGATCTTCCTGATCTAAATCCATGCTTGAAACTTGAAATAAGGTTAAAATTATCCAATGCTCTTGAATTTACTTTTCTTTATAATTATTTCTATTATCTTCCCTACCAAAAATGTTAGACTAACAGACCTGTAATTTCCTACCTCCCCCCTTTACAGCCCTTTTTGCAAATGGGTACACATGTTGTTTTCCAATCATCCAATATCTCAGCATAATTAATAGATCTAACAAATAAAATATTTAGTGCCTCAACTAAGCTATCCTCTCCTTCTCTGAGAATCTGAGCATAAATATTATCAAGCCCAGCAACTTTATTCAGTTTCAATGCACTAATTAGCTACCTGCCTAACATCAGCATTCCTTGTATGTATCCAATCAAGAATGCCAGTTTAAAGAATCTAAAGAATCAAAATTACCAGTTTCCTACAATAAAAAGTTAAAATATTCCTTAAAAATACCAACAGTATCTCCATCATTTTTAAATATTTCCACCATCATGTTCTATTGGGCCATTCATATCCTCTTTTTTGTTATTGTATTTATAAGAACTAAAAAATTTCTTTGAATCCTTATCCAATTTCCAATAAGATTTATCTCATTTTACCTTTTGTTCTTCCTAATTGAACTATTTAACCCATTCACTGCTGGTGGATGCCTATTGGCATCAAAGGGCATGTTTTCAGCCAGAAGTAAATAAATTAACTTATTTCTTATTTGCCTGTAATTATTTAGAGCTTTGTGGCTATTACTGCTTTTAAACGCCCTAAATGCTCTTTTCTTATTTTTAATTATTTTAGCTAATAATTATTTCATTATTCTAGCACAAAAGTTTCCTAATCTTGTTATTCCTGATACCGTAGTTCTAAAAGAAATTCATGTACATTATACATGGTGGGCAATTTATATCTAACATATTTTCATTTAAATTTGTATGGAAATATGTCAAATCTAAATGTCCCACCCTGTACATCCTTTAAAATACCTTCAAATCTACACCTCAATAACATTGTTTCTGGCCAATTCTATGCCTGACTATAGTGAATTCAGAGAAATGCTATTTAGAGCTAAATTTACTGTAGTCATCTTTCAAGAAGCAAGGAACTAACTGTTGACTAGATCCCTATTTAATTCTATTTTAAAACATAGAATGTTTACTATTCCTTAATGACTCTTCTGCAGTAAAAACATTAATTTAATGATTATTAAACAAAACCAAATCTAAGATTGCTTCATCTCTTGTTGGTTTATCTACAAATTACATTAGAAAGGTATCATTACACCATTCAATGAAAAAGTTGCATTCTTTATTACAGTACTTCCAGCAACATTTCAGAAGCCAGATGCAGTTTAGAGACATTCACAATAGCTTAGTAATACATAAAGTTAAGCTAAGTTAGATTAAGTTGGTTAGGTTTGAGAGGCATTCCATGTCAAGTGTACACACCTTATGTCAGGTCATCTCACTGATTTTAATGATTTTTGGTGTGGTAGTTGGGTATGATGAGTAATGAAGCGTGCCCAAATTTTAGTCACTTGGGTCAAATATAGTTTCAGAGTAATGACCCCCCTACAAATTTGGGGTCAGCAGGGTAACCATGATTTTGAAAGGTCATAACTCAGGATCTAATGGATGAATTTTAATGATTTTGGTGTCAAAATGCTCAGAAAAGACAGCAAAATAACTTAATTTTATGCACAGAGTGCGTACATTCCGTTTAAAAAACAGTTGCATTTATATTTCACCTTTGACCTTGACCTCAGGTCAGAGTTCAAAATTCAAGGTCATGAAAATTGGCATAAGTAAAGACCTTTAGATGAAGCATATTCAAGCAAAAAATTGGAGTGGGATCTCCAGGCGTTTGCTTTCCACAAGCATTTGAAATTGTGCATGTTGAAAATTTTGAGCATTTTATTTAAGATAACTTCACAAATAGTTCATATATATGTATGTATATAAATATATGTACAGTGAGGCCTTGCATAACGAATTTAATTCGTTCCAGAAGGTCATTCATTAACTGAAAAATTTGTTATGCAATGCATTAGTTCAATGGGATTTTCAGTAATTCATTCCAGAGCCCAAATTTTGACCCTTTTTGCGCTTGTTTACCCATTTTTTAAAGGTTTTCTAGTGTAATTCACTTTTTATCTTTATTATGTGCACTGTAATTAACTTTATTTAGCACTAATAATGCTTAAAAGCATTAATTATTATTTATTCACTATATCAATTAATGATATTATAATGATAAATCACTGTAAAGCAAAATTTTAAAAAAAATTGATAGCAATTGTACACAACTGCTCACAACAGCTACCAACCTCCAACTGAACAGAAAATGTGTTATTACGTTTTTCATTACCAAATTCATTCTGCAAGGTAAAATCATTATTTAAATCAATGGAGCCTTATGGAGATAATTCGTTAAGCAAAAATTTGCTATTTAAGGCATTCATTATGCAAGGCCTCACTGTATATATGTATAAATATAGCTACATTCATGGTTTGATAAATAAACTGTATGTATTAAGATTTTTGCAAATATTAAGGTATTTGCTGCTCTAAAAGAACAATAATTTTCATCACAGTACCTATATAATCTGTATATTTAATCATGTTAAATTTGTATGTGTTCAGGTTTTGACTATATGCTGATAAAATGTCATCAAAATATTATTGTGATCCATTCAATTCCCACAATAAATTAAAATCTTCTGATCTTTGGCCTGCTTCACAATCACTGATAGAAAAATTTGCAAATCATTTGAAGCCAGGCCAAAAGTTATGTTCATCATGCAGAAAAAAATTTTCCTTACCTATTTTACAAGTTCAAAATATAGCAGAACCAGAAATATCATCATCAAGCTCATCTGATACTACTATGGAAACCATGTCATCAGATGATGTTTTTGTTGACAAGGAGGCTGAATTGTCAGCAATGAATGAGACAATCGCCATGGTTGGGGAAAGTCTGACTGTCAAGCGCAAGATTCAAAGAAATGAAGCATACCTCCCAACAAAAATAGCCAAAATGCAAAGTTCAGTAAGAAGACACTTAGATATGGTAGATGAAATTCCTCAAGAGCCAGGTCCATCAAACGTAGACAAACTGTCTGAGCCAGAAGTAGCTGTCCAAACATTGAAAGATAAATATCAAAACTCAGATAAACATTACCAAATTATGATTCTAACTGTTTTTGCACCATCAATGAGTGTAAGAAAACTAATTCAAGAATTTAACTGCTCACAAAGAATGGCTGTTCAGGCTCAGCAGCTTGCAAAAGAAAAGGGAGTACAGGCATCCCCCATTATATGATTGGGATGCGTCCCTAAAAACCCCATCGTATATCAAACGATCGTATATCGAACTGAAGGCCTTATGGGAAAAATGGGGATACGTTCCCAAACATTCTGGAAGACCCCCAAAATTTGCAGATTCCACTATTATTTTGCTATATATTTTACTGTTATGTACAAAAAGTGTCTGAAAGTAAGAAATTGTGATTAATAAAAGACAATTTATACATGAACACTCACCTAATCGTATTCAAATCTGGTCCAAGTCATCAACGATGCCTACTCATCGCCACTGGGTGATGGGCGATGGAGGAGGATCGATGGGCGATGGAGGAGGATCGATGGGCGATGGAGGAGGATCGATGGGCGATGGAGGAGGATCGATGGGCGATGGAGGAGGATCGATGGGCGATGGAGGAGGATCGATGGGCGATGGAGGAGGATCGATGGGCGATGGAGGAGGATCGATGGGCGATGGAGGAGGATCGATGGGCGATGGAGGAGGATCGATGGGCGATGGAGGAGGATCGATGGGCGATGGAGGAGGATCGATGGGCGATGGAGGAGGATCGATGGGCGATGGAGGAGGATCGATGGGCGATGGAGGAGGATCGATGGGCGATGGAGGAGGATCGATGGGCGATGGAGGAGGATCGATGGGCGATGGAGGAGGATCGATGGGCGATGGAGGAGGATCGATGGGCGATGGAGGAGGATCGATGACTTCGGGAGAGTCCCTCGGAGATGGAGGAGTTTCTGAAGTTGCAGGAGAATCCATCCCCGAAGATGTTGTAGTTGGAGATCTAGCCTGCTGCCGACGTGCAGGAGTTGTTGCTGCACTTGCTGATGACGCACTTGTCTCTCCTGCCTCGGCAGCTGTTGCAGGCTTGAAAAATCGGGAGATCGTAGTTTGCTTGGCATTCCTCCTTTTCTGCAGGTAGATCTCCCGATAAACGCTCAGATCCTTTTAAATATGATTGACAACAGCAGCACTACATTCGTAGTTAGGGTCCTTGTCCTTCACCAACTCGATGTACGTGTCGAATCCAGTCAGAATCTCTCTCAAGGTTTTGAGATCAAGCATTCTGACTGGGTCCTCATCGTCCTCCTCATCTGGGCTGGACTCAACGTAGGCCCAGTTCTTGTTCCAGAGCCTGTAAGGCTTCCGTGTCCAGCTCCTCAGCATGACTGGCGAGAAGATCTTCGACATCCTCCTCGTCGACCTCGTCGAATCCTACTTGGTGATTCAGCCTTACGATGTCACGGCGCACTTCTTCGATGGCAGGAAAACCAGTGAAGTCATTCACGCATTCAGGCCATATCTTCCGCCACACACCATTCATAGTGCTTGGCTGCACCTCCTTCCACGATGCATCGATGGCCATCTTGATGTTGTACTGCTTCCAATAATCCTTGATGGTGGTGGCATCATCGGCATCGATCGATCGTACAAGTTGTTCCATCGTACGGCGGAGATAGTAGGCCTTAAATGTTGCGATGACTCCCTGATCCATCGGCTGAATGAGAGACGTCGTGTTGGGGGGCAGAAACATCACCTCGATGTTGTCTGCCCAATCCTCCATGGCTGCAGGGTGGCTGGGGGCATTGTCGACGAGGAGGAAGCGGTTTGCCAAGTTGTTGGCCGATGTGTACCTAGTCAGCATGGAAGAGAGGTAGGCTGCTAGGTACGACTGGCACAAGGACGAAGTCAACCACGCCTTGGAGTTGGACTTCCACATGACAGGCAGCCGTTCCTTGATGTAGCCCTTGAGTGCCCTGGGGTTCTCCGAGTGGTAGATGAGGAGAGGCTTAAACTTCAGGTCCCCTTTAGCGTTGCCTCCAAGACCCAAAGTGCGGCAGTCTTTTGCTGCCTTAAATCCGGAAGCTGTCTTCTCCTCCTGGGCAATAAAAGTTTTGGAAGACATCTTCCAATAGAGGCCAGTCTCGTCGAAGTTCAGCACTTGTTTGCTGCTGTAGCCTCCTTCGCTGATCTTCTCCTTGAGGACATCAAGGAATTCCTCCATGGCGACGTGATCAGTGCTGGCAGCTTCACCCATCAGGCGCAGGTTATGCAGACCAGCGCGTGTTTTGAAGCGATCGAACCAGCCAGAACTCGCCTTAAATGATGCTTCGGAGGTTTCACCTCTCGACTGCCTGACGTCCTCCCACAATTTCTTTGCCTTGGCGCAGATAAGGGCAGTGGAGAGAGGCATCCTGCGCCTGTTCTGATCCTCTATCCACAGTTTGAGAAGCCTCTCCATCTCTTGGATAGTTGAATCCTGGCTCTTCGTTATCCTCTTGGCAGATAACGATGACACATTCTCACCAGCTGCCAGGATCTTGTCAGAATTCTTGATCACTGTCGACACAGTGGACTGAGCCAGTCCAAGAATCTTCGCTATCGAATTAGCCCCTTGTCCATTCTTGTGATGCTTGACAATGTCAAGCTTAACCTCCAAGCTCAAACTCTTGCGAGGCTTCTTAGCAATACCCGAAGCACCAGCACTTGGCCTTTTCTGAGACATGCTTTCAAGTTGGAGATCGTTACCGCGAAATAAGGCAATCGTAAATCAAAAGATGGGGGTACTTTTTTAAAATCGTTAACGCAGGAAATCGTAAACCGAACGATCGTATAACTGGGGACGCCTGTATTGTCATCACCGAATCCAAAGATGGGGAAGGAATTGCCACTGGAAGACTAACACTGTTAAAGAGTTTTTTAGAAATGATCAAATAAGTAGACAAATGGCAGGCAAGAAAGACTGTGTAACAATAAAAGAAAATGGTGAATGACAAAAATATCAAAAGAGGTTAGTTTTATGTAATCTAAAAGAAGCATATCAACAATTTAAGTTTAAGTTTCCAGCTCTCTCTATAGGGTTTTCGAAATTTGTGATGCTATGCCCCAAAGAATGTGTTTTGGTGGGAGCAAGTAGGATGCATAGTGTGTGTGCCTGCACAATTCATCAGAATGTTAAGTTGATGATGACAGGTTCCAGAATGGCAGAAATTACCAGTGAGGAAGAAACTCCATTGAGTAGTTACCACTGCTCTTTAGCCAAAATTATTTGTGACAAAAGTCAACCTTCTTGTTATTTAGGTGTGTCTGATCAATGCCCTCGACCTGATTCACTAAAGGGAACTCTTCTTACATGTTACGAAGAAAAAGGTATTGATGAAATCCAGTACAAACAGTGAACAACAGAAGATCAATCTCAGCTGGACTGTTATTCAAAATTTAGAAAATTTCCTAGATACCTTTATTCTCGACTAACTCGACTAAGGCATCATGATTTCATTGTCAAACAACAAGCCAAGTATTTAGAAAAAAGAAAAAATGAACTGGATGAAGGCGATTTTTGGTGATTGGGGACTTTTCTGAAAACTATTCCTTGGTAGTCCAAGATTATGCTCAAGGATTTCACTGGAATAATTGTCAAGCAACTCTTCATCCATGGGCTTATTATTACAAAGAGCAAGAAAAAGTACCATAAATCACAGCTCTCTAACTATTATCTCAGAGTGTAATACACACGATACCGTTGCAGTGCATCTATTCATAAAAGTTTTAATAAATCATCTTAAGTCAAATTTTCAGCTACTAAACAGAATTATCTATTTTACCGATGGATGCGCAAGTCAATACAAAAAACTGCAAAAACTTTTAAATTTATGCTGCCACCATGAAGAATTTGGAGTTAAGGCTGAGTGGCATTTTTTTGCTACCAGCCATGGCAAGGGACCATCGGATGGTGTCGGAGGAATCATCAAAAGGGAAGCATCAAAAGAAAGTCTTTGTAGGCCATATGAAAATCAAATTCTCCCCAAAAGATCTTTTGATTTCTGTTCCTTAAAATTGACTCAAATGTCTTTTAGCTTTGCAACACAAGAACAATACTCAAATGAGAAGGAATTTTTAGATCCAATTTTACCAAAAGTGAGAACCATACCAGGAACTCAAAAATTACATTCATTCATACCACTGACAAAAATTTCTTTAGAAGTACAAATGTACAGCACCTCAGTTGAAAGTCGAACGAATTCACTTCCCCCCAACAAGCCACTCAATTAATTGAAAATGTCACAGGATATGTAACAGTGGAGTATGATAACCACTGGTGGATTGGGTGTGTGATGGAAACATACCTGGTGAGGGTGAAGTGAAAGTAAACTTCCTTCACCCTTGTGGCCTAAACAAGTCATTTACTTATCCTGAAAATCCTGATATACTTACAGTAGATTTGTCCGACATCCTCACAATCATAACCCCAACAACAACTACTGGAAGAACATATACAATCACAAAAAAGGAAACCAATGAAGCCAATATGATCCTGAAAAAGCATCATCTTAAAAAGTAATCAAGAAACTGGATACAAACTTATTGTCAAAAACATATAATCAAAAACTTACAACTGCATGGAAAATGTAAGTATTGCTATTTAAATTGCTTATTGACATGTATGCCTATATACTGTAACTAACTATATTTTAATAATTACACTTATGAATACAGTTCTAAGTATTAGTCTATCTTAAATTGTACAGCCTTCTAATATTAAATTATTATTAAATAGCGGAAATCCCTCTAACCCTCTAGTCATTAGAGCCTGTGACTGTGAAAAATGGTCCTGGGTTAGAAAATTTATTTTCTCCACAAGCACATGCCCGATGCCTATGCTTGTTTCTGCCATACAGTAGAATATGTAAGATCTCTAAACTAATACAGAATGAAAAAAAAACTTTTGGCACCCTGCATAGTATCTAGGCCTAGGTCCTTCGGAAGTTGGAACGAGGTACACACCTAGCCTTGGGAGGTAACTAAGGGTTTAACTACCTACCTTGCTAATTCATTTTTTAAACAACTTATCATGATAATTTTACTTAAATTTTTAATAGGTATAAAATTTATATTCTTCAGGTTCAGCACGGCAATATGAAGTATTAATTCATCAGAAATGCCTATACAAGTTAGTCACTGTCAAACTTCAAACACCTAAATTTCAAGTTATTTTTAACTGCAAAAATTATATAGGATTTGTGATAAAAAATTATTGATATTTTTAGAGAACCAAATAATTTGTTCATAAAAATCTTGATGCTTACCTATAGGTATATATCAAATTATGTATGTAGCTATATTATAATATGTATATATATAAACTATTTGTGAAGTGATCTTAAATAAAATGCTCAAAATTTTCAACATGCACAATTTCAAATGCTTGTGGAAAGCAAACCCCTGGAGATCCCACTCCAATTTTTTGCTTGAATATGCTTCATCTAAAGGTCTTTACTTATGCCAATTTTCATGACCTTGAATTTTGAACTCTGACCTGAGGTCAAGGTCAAAGGTGAAATATAAATGCAACTGTTTTTAACGGAATGTACGCACTCTGTGCACAAAATTAAAGTTATTTTGCTGTCTTTTCTGACCATTTTGACACCAAAATCATTAAAATCCATCCATTAGATCCTGAGTTATGACCTTTCAAAATCATGAGGTTACGCTGCTGACCCCAAATTTGGGGGGGTCATTACTCCCAAACTATTTGACCCAAGTGGCTAAAATTTGGTCATGCTTCATTACTCATCATACCCAACTAACCACACCAAAAATCATTAAAATCAGTGAGATGAGTGGCAGAAATCACCAAAAAGTATGTACACTTGACATGGAATGCCTCTTGATTTGTAATTATGAACTGCCTCTGAACTGAATGTGGATTCTGGAACTTTACCTTACTTCCTTCTAAAAAGATCTAGTCAATATGAGAGATGTTAAAATTTATAATTAATGTTCTATTACATCCTTTTTTTAACTTTCTGGACCATACTATCATCAATTTCCTGGGTTTGGTTTGGAAGTTTGTAAAATACTCCTATCCAAATGTACTCTTTACTCGATACACAAATATCAACCTAAACTGATTCCATTGCTATCTGATTTAATACGATCATTCTGAATTGAAATTGATTTATTCTTAACTCTTTGTATGACACACGCAAACTTTTTATTAGGCATTATTTTGTTTTAACTTTATTAATTTCTTTTTTATTTTTGTTTTCTTTCATGCGCAAATCTTGTTACAATTTGATGGATGGAAAAGGAGCATATGTGGTGGTTTTAGGATGAAATTAGGCCTGAAAAGGTGGATTCATTTTAAACCATGTGACTAAAAGAGTTAATATACAAGACCAAACACCTCCCTGCCTATCCACTCTCTGATAAAGATACATCAATTGTATAGCCATTTAACTCATACTCTTGTAGGGTTTTGCCAATTCTCATTTCTCAAGTCTTTTTATCTGTAAATTTGTGCATTTTTTCTCTTTCCAGCCACTCAGCTTTCACAGCCTCCAGTTAAGTATTAATTAAGTCAATCTAGTCAAATGTAGGCAGATACAGTAATAATGCAAAAGTGTTCAAATCAGTTTAATAGGTCATCCTGTGATAAATATCTCTGGATCTTATATTAAAACCTAGTCCAGTATTTAGCCCTAACAGTCTCTGTTGGACTCAAGAAAAGGTGAGATCATAGTCCAATAGTCCATTACTGAAGCTAGAAAGTATGTTTTTTGAAGTTTAGCACTAAAGATACAGAACTCGAGTGCTTCTTCTAGGCAGACAATCCAGTGTTGTGCATGTGAGCCCAAAGCACTTGAGGCATTACAAGTGTGTAGCTACCCTTTTCTTGCAGTTGTGGCTTATAAACCTTTAATTAAACTATTGCATGTGAATACATTAAGTGCCTGTACTTGTTATCTTGTTCAAATAAATTAAGAAATAAAGAAGTGTTTTGTACATAAATCATCTTCATGCTCATTATCATAACTAACCTTATTAACCCCATCATCACTTAATTTAAGATTAAAGTTTCTTATTGTCTAGAACCTCCAGAATAAATTGTAAGTACAGGGTGTCCCAGAAGTCTTGGAGGGGTTGTATTTGGCTATAACTTTTTTCTTTTTTAATTTATTTATTTTTCAATTAAAGTACCCTTGCTGCGATTAATGAAAATGGAATCCCGGACAGTGCAATAAAGAGTGGCTATTGTGGAACTTTATTTGACAAACAACTCTTCCATCATTGTCACTTAAAGAGCTTTTTGATTAAAACTCCACACACATTCTGCTCCTTCTGATCAAGCTATTCAAAGATACATTGCTAAATTTCATATGGGAAAGGGTCAGGGAGACGAACCATGGACTGGGTGTCCTCGGACAAGCCAAAGTCCAACTCTGGTTGAGATGGTTTGTGAAAGTGTTGAGGAAAATCCATATCAGTCCGAAAATGCAACCAGGAATTAAACATTTCAAGAAGTTCCTTACATCAAATTTTAAGAGAGGATATCAATCTTTATCCATACAAAATTCAAATTGCTCAAGAAATTAAACCACAAGATCATCAGCATTGGATAACGTATGCTAATGCGATTTTAGATTTATACAATGAAAATGAAGATTTTCACCAGATATTAAATTTGTAATTAATTCTTATCCACCGGGGTGACTCAAATGAACCAGATTGGTGGATGATGGGAAGCTTCCTATGAGGCAAGCGCACATCCCTCCACTTTGAAATCTTATTGTGCACTGTTTCATTTCTTGTTTCTCTCTTCCATGGGCTCAGAAGGTAAGAATAGTTGACTAGGGTTTTCAAAAAAGACATGAGTTTCCAAGTAGTTATGTATCAAATTGAAAACACACAAACTAATGATTTGGGAATTGTGTGATGCAGCACAAGAGTCAGAACAACTGCTAAACCCCTCCCCCTTTACTCCACTCCCCCACCCACACATATGGTCAAGGAAGGGGTTTTAATGGGTGAGTAATCTGTGTCAAAGCTTAATATTATGGTACATCATATTTACGCATTCCATAAGTCTGCAATATATTATAAATATAAAGATAAAAAAATGCAAAATATATATTTTTTTCCTTTCATGGGGGGGGGGGGGGGGGGGGGGGGTGTCCTTATCTCGGCACATAAGGGTTAAAATTGCAATAAATATATTTTCAAATGTTACAAACCTTTTTTTATTTGATCTCCAAACAAAACAAAAAAGTTACAGCCAAATAAAAAAACCTCCAAGACTTCTGGGACACCCTTTACAAGCAGTCTCCACTTTGTGCTGTTTCACTATAGCACTATTTTTATATTGATACCCTAATTCACTATAATGCTCTCAGTGTTGTATGTGATTGCTGCAGCGCATCAGCAGTGTACAGCCATACTGTGCAATTTAGCCAGTGCTTCCACTTTTAGGGTAATTCCATATTACTAACTATATGTTTTAGTTATTTATGTAATGTACACAACTTGGTCACACTTAAAACCCACAATTATAAACTGCAGAAATTGATAATATAAATGCGACATTTGTTGAAATAAAAGACAACTTATGAAAGAAATTAATTATAGGTTTAGTATACAAGACTCCCTCTCAGACTGTCAATAATGATAATTGACTTCAGGAACTAATTTTTTATGCAAGTAGAGAACATGATGAGATAATTATGGGGGATCTTAATTTACCTTGCAGGGATTGGTGTGGTCCTTTACAGTCTAATTCCAGTTGCTGACTGTATGAGGGTTTGCTCAAAACTTCACTTTTTCAAATGGTCAAGGAAACCACTAGACAATGCAATATTTTAGATTTAGTTTTAAGTATAGACCTAAACTTAATTGATAATATCTTTGTAGGAGACTACTACTACTCCACAAGTGGTCATAGCCAGATAACATATAAAATTAAAATTAATGTCCATAATTCGGAGAGCCTGGAATACATTTTGGATTTTAAAAGAGCTAAATTTCATGACATGAAAGTGCAACTTTTGACCCATAATTGAGTTGAGACTATCACATGATGATATTAATATTAATAGCACATGGACTTCTTTTTAGAATTATTTTAAACATTTAGAATTGAGTAATATACCATTACATAAAAAGAGACTGGTAAAGTCTGCTAAACCTAAATGGTGGAATGCTGAAATTAAAAGTAGCTTAACATTAAAAAGAAACACATTTTAAATTTAAAGAATCAAATAATTTGTCTAGTAAAAATGCTTACAAGCTATTGAGAAGGTAAAGTAAAAAAATTATTAGAAAAAGTAACCAACTATGAACTAGGCCCTATATATAGTAAACCAAATTAAATTGAATCTGAAGGAATTCTATAATTATGTTGGGAATAAAAAAAGTAGCTTCACAGACTACTGGTCCACTCATAGGCAAAAACAATGAAAAAATTTATGATAACTTACAAATGATGGAAGTTTAAATAAATTCTTTTCTTCCATCTTCACTAATGAAAATATGAACATTCCTGTTGGGCCATTCCACGTTAATGTCAACCTCAGCAACATAATTTAAAGTTTATCCAATACAGACTAGTGATGTATGTCACATCCCCATCCAAAAATTCAACATCCGCGTCTGTGGGATGCAGATGTGTACTATTTACTAAACTGCTATTTTTGAAGCACAATACTGAAACCTGTGCAGCCTTCATTTGATCTTTAATGTAACTGGCAATGACTGTTGTGTATTTGTATAATTAACTGTTCATGCTACAATTCCTAACAGTCATAAGTACACTACTTTCCAAAGGGTGGTGGTTGGGTCCCCATCCTGCATCCTGGTAACACAGAGTTGTATGGTGAAAACTCGTATAAAAAAAAAAAAAAAAAAGTATAAAAAAAAGTATAAAAAAAATTATAATTACAAAATTATATTATCTAATATCTAATATTTATAATTAACCAAGAATCAAAAGTAAATTAATAAATTAAGTATAAATTTAAACTATCATATGAAGCTGACAAATTTCTGCATGAACATTCCCATCTGCATCTCCACGGATGTCAAAGTTTGGCACCCGCATCCATGGATGTCAAAGTTTGGTATCTGCATCCACAGATGAAGTTTGGCATCTGTATTCACAGATGTCTGAAATCTGACATCTGATACATCACTAATACAGACATATGATATATACCATTTTAAAGAGAGAAACTTCAGGAATTCAAATTTGAAATTGAAAAAGTTCTAGGACTTAACCAAACAAAAATGAGTTACAAATGTGAATGCAAGTCAGTGATGTTAATTTTTACAAAAAATAGCAATATGTAAGACTGGTATCTCAAATATATATACGTATACGTATATATATATATATATATATATATATATATATATATATATATATATATATATATTAAACACAGACCGTGCATGGAACAAGGAACTCTTCTGGGAAAATTAAATCCACTATAGTCCGAATAAGTAATGGTAAATGACAAATACCATAGTTTTTCTTTTTCATGATGCTAGCCCAACGTGGGCAACGGGTCTCTCGCAAAGAGGTCCCATAAATATAGCTTCCCTCACCAGCTATCTGCAAAGCAGACAGGATCCAGCTTTGGGACATGGATCTAGGGTTTAAAGCAAGCCTAGTCCCACTACATTCAGAACCTCTATATAAGTAAAAGACTCGTTGCATTGCGAGAGACCCGTTGCCCATGTTGGGCTAGCATCATGAAAAAGAAAAACTATGGTATTTGTCATTTACCATTACTTATTCGGACTATAGTGGATTTAATTTTCCCAGAAGAGTTCCTTGTTCCATGCACGGTCTGTGTTTAACATATAAGTTTCTCAGGGGACCATTCTGAGTTTGTGTATATTAAACGGATGTGTTACGTGCCTTGAAAAGTGGATGCTCAATGTCCCGGTTGAGGTTTAAGTTTTGGTTTTTTTTGGCTAAAAATACAATAGTTACCCCTTTTTCTTTGATTTATTCAATCCGACGTGAATGCAACGAGTCTTTTACTTATATAGAGGTTCTGAATGTAGTGGGACTAGGCTTGCTTTAAACCCTAGATCCATGTCCCAAAGCTGGATCCTGTCTGCTTTGCAGATAGCTGGTGAGGGAAGCTATATTTATGGGACCTCTTTGCGAGAGACCCATTGCCCACGTCGGGCTAGCATCATGAAAAAGAAAAACTATGGTATTTGTCATTTACCATTACTTATTCGGACTATAGTGGATTTAATTTTCCCAGAAGAGTTCCTTGTTCCATGCATGGTCTGTGTTTAACCTGTTAATGGACACTACGTAACGTAAATGTACGGCGAACGAATTCCATCCTTTGAGGCCCGCGACATAAATGTACGCTTGCTGATATAGTTGCTGCAAATAAATGTTTTGTGCCATTTATGTACGCTCTTTCATATTTTTATGCGAAAAGTGACTAGTTGGCAACTCTTCCTTGTGTTTTCCTGCGTTGCCCGATAATTTGCGCGATATAAGACAATGATAAAGCGAGTCCAATTAGTGTGCGTGAATGCCCCAAGTTCCAAATTATGTTAAATATTCATCTTTACTAAGTCTATTATTTCCCTGGGTCTACAGATACGCCAATGAATATTTTACCCAGTAAAAAATAGTTATTCCTGAGGTGCCAAATGGCTTTTAAAGCATTATATCTCATGTTGCCGAGGAGAAATAAATCCATAAGTAAAACATGCATTGTGACCCACCGGCATCTCACGCGGTACTCAAAGACAGATAACATGAGAGATGCCGGCGGGGCACACGGCAGCCAATGTGTTAAGGTGCGTAAATATATACTGTATATATATTTTTTTTTCGGAAATATGTTTATTTAGTTATAATTTACTTACAAATAAATTTTCATTACAATTTAGCCACGTAAACGAAAGTTATGAGTCGAAAAACGGAAAGCATTGCGCACACGCTTTTTACCACAAAAAAAGGTGACCAGAGCGGGATAGCAAAGCCGCCTAAAGGTGTCCATTAACAGGTTAACATATAAGTTTCTCAGGGGACCATTCTGAGTTTGTGTGTGTGTATATAACATATATATATATATATATATATATACATATATAATATATATATATATATAAATATATATATATAATATATATATATATATATATATATATATATATATATATGTGTATATATATATATATATATGTGTATATATTATATATATATATAATATGTATATATGTATATATATATATATATATATATATATATATATATATATATATATATGTATATATGTATATATATGTATATATGATATATATATATATATATATATATAATATATATATATATATATATTATATACAGGGTGGGCGGAAAGTAGCTCCCTATTTTGGATTGGTAAAAAAATACATATATATCAATTTATTTAAGAAAAAATAATATGACAAGGTAGGCATACATGGTAGGTTTTCTCTAAAATTCAATGTGGGCTCCAACTCTTTCACCAGCTTCTGGAGCCGCCCAGGAATGGCGTCCACTGACTTTAGCAGGAACTCCGGCGGGATGGAGGACATGACTTCCCGAATTCGGTCCTCCAGTTCTTCCAATGTCTCGGTTTGGTGCGGTAGACTTCTTCCTTTACCCACCCCCAAAGAAAGAAGTCGCACGGTTACCGCTGAAAAACGGCAGAATCGGTCAGTGTAACGGTGTGGTGTGGTATGACCTCAGATCAGGTTGTGGGCCCGTTCCTTCTGCGCAACACCATGAATGCTGAGCGGCACCTTGCTATGTTGCCGAAACGAGGTCTGGCCGGTTGTCAGCACATGGGAGAACATCGACGATCTGATATTTATGCAAGATGGCGCCCCTCCGCACTTCGCTCTTGTTGTCCATGAGTGGCTGGATGCCCACTTCCCTGGGCGTTGGATGGGTCGTCGTGGTCCACATCAATGGCCAGCCAGGAGCCCCGACTTGACACGTGCGACTTCTTCTTGGGGGTGGGTAAAGGAAGAAGTCTACCGCACCAAAACCGAGGACATTGGAAGAACTGGAGGACCGAATTCGGAAGTCATGTCCTCCATCCCGCCGGAGTTCCTGCTAAAGTCAGTGGACGCCATTCCTGGCGGCTCCAGAAGCTGGTGGAAAGAGTTGGAGCCCACATTGAATTTTAGAGAAAAACCTACAGTATGCCTACCTTTTCATATTATTTCGTCTGAAATAAATGGATAATATACGTATTTTTTACCAATCCAAAATAGGGAGC
>JAJOZX010003958.1:0-167500 GCA_023014485.1 Bathynomus jamesi
GGTCGCGAGATCGAGTCTAGGCAAGGACTTTGTAGTTTCTGATCGCCAGTGGTGGGTCGTGGTTCGGATTCCACGTTAAGTTGTAGGGTTAAGGGGGAGCAACAAGCTCGACCTTCGTCAAAATGAACAATTCGGGCGGAAGCAAAACCAAGGTTATATATATATATATATATATGCGCGCGCACACACACACACACACACAGTATATAGTAATATAGTTTATTTTTTGTTATGGAAATAAGACGGGATGCAGTGTTTTGGCTTCAATGGGTTGATGAGTTTGTCTTTCGGTTTCCTTTGAACAATTTTTAGTATTCTAGATTGTTTAATCTCTTGATCTGATTGTCTTGTGTTAAAGTGATGTCGTGTTTGGGAAGCTAATATTTTGTTTTGGATGATTTCTGGTGCAGTATTATGGACGACTTGATACATATATGAGGCAATGTTTAGTTTGTGGATTTTCCTAGTTTGAGACTCTGTACTTTTATTACGCTTGTTCGATTTATAGATTTTCCTATTTCTTCTTCTTTTTGCATTACCATCAATGGTTGTAGCGAATACTGACGTGTGATTCTGTAAGCACTAATGCAGTATTTTAGGTGTGGGTACACCATGGTGAAGTATATGGATCGAAGAACTTTTTTGGAAGTACTGCACCAGCTTTCGTAATTATGAATGAGACCTTGGTTAATTTGTTAGAGATCTTCAGTGTAGTTTTTTAATGAGAGGTTTGAGTAGTATGCCCGCATTTGGGAGACAAACATGGATAAATTTGAGAATTTCCTCTTCACCGTCCTTCATGAGGTCACCGACCTTCTTTTTTGAGGTTTATTTCATGGTTTTTCATGAGATAAAAAAAATCCTCCTCGCCTGCCTTCCTTTATAAGATTTCGAAACAAACAAACAAAACAAACACATACCCTGACGAGATGTTGAGTATGAAAAATATTTCATGGCACTATTTACGCAGCGTTCCAGCTCGTTCCGTCGTGTTCGCGGCCCCGTTAGTTTATCTTTCTAGCTGCAGGGGGAGCAGCATTCCCACACATCAGACTTCTGATATATATATATACATATATATATATATATATATCATGTTAATATATATGTTAATAGCCGTACCATCAATTTAAATACGGCATCGAGTTCTGCAACGGTTTATTTATATATTTACTGAGGCGTCCTACCACCATGTTTTATCCACGACAAATATGTAGATCGTGTATCGCAGAGAAATACGCAATAAAGGAGGAAAACAAAGATGAACGATGACACGCGTAAAAGATTAGTTGTCTTGATCGAAGCACACCTCAAGGCTATAAATACATCGCTTACACTATTCTAGGACTGCATCATCATTAGGTTTTCATTTCATCTATAGTTCATATTTTAAAAACTGTTTACATCGTTAATTCACCTATGAACCATTTAGTGTTTGCAAAGTTAGTATATATATATATATATATATATATATATATATATATATATATATAATGAATAAAGATTTTGATAATCTCGATGTCTAAAAACATTTTGACTACAGAAATGTAGTGGGGGACTCAGGGTATTGCTCTCAAATTAGCGGGTAAGCATCTTAATTCTAATGAAACTAAACGTTTGTCATTCAGGCGTATAGTTAATTTTGTGGGATGGAATGTTACTAACGTATTTGAAAGTAATTCAATCGGCTCCTTTAAGAGAGACCAGATGCTTACTTTGTCTTAAATCCCTGTTAGAAACATTTTATACCGCATAAAAGTATTGTCGAATTTTCACTCGGAACCAGACCTCTTTACTCTTAAATTTTTGCTTTATCTTTAAAGTTCTCTATTTCCTTCCAGCTGCATTCTTCCACATCAACCGTATATCAATGCATGGCTGGTTTCGATTTATACACAATGTACAAATAATGGCGTATGAGGGTGCATCACTAATCTACTCTCTTTTTGTGCCTACACCTGCAGGTATTTTATAATGGTCCTCGCCCTACTTCCCAACCACCACGAAGATTCTGTTCATCTCCTCAACACTTAAATAAATAACATTCCATTTGCCAGAGTTTGATTGTCTACACCTCGTTTTGAGTACATAATTAATAGCGCCGGTATTACGCCTGAACACACGCACTGACGTCGACACGGACACATCGTATACAGCATTGAGGATCCTGCTCAACGGGAGCTCCATCGTTTTCTATTGTGAGGAGAGCACGTCCAGTCGGGTCAAACTCTGAGGTGACTATGAGCAGCCAGTGCGCGGTTTGGCTCGGCTGGAGGTGTTGGGGAATGAGTCACACGGGCGCGTCATACCAAGCGTGTACGGGGTTGTTCCAACATGAAAGAATCATATGAAGATTTGTAACCCATTATGCGGGGCATTTCGTTTAGAGAATTTTTCCTATACATGACTTAATATCGGCTTCAATGTTTTATCACTCCCCGGAACGCGCACCATACATCTTCGTTCATTTTCTCCACACATTTTATTAACACACCGGCGCTCTATTTGAGAGAAACATGTGTCTATATTTATCCTCTTTGCTTAACAAACACCTTGGGTAGCCTGGCTGATTTACAAGGTGTGAACAGCAGGGTGTTTTTAAACTGTACATTCCCCCTTATCTGCAACTATATAAGTTTGTTCCCTGTTTTCAGGGGATCACCCGTGAATATTTCTCATGACTTGTGCTCAAGCAGATCCTTATAAAGGAACTGTGTGTCAAATTTTTCCGCGTTATGGGCAAGAATATACAGTCTTTTTTTTAACTGATCCGCCAGCTTGACAATATAGTTCACAAAGAGTTTCATGGGGAATCTCCTGCAGACACCTTAAAAATGGTTGTCCGCTTACCACATTTGAGTCATTCATCGCACTCAATGTTCATGCACTCGTCACAAATAGTCTGACTTACGAGCAAATGTGGAATAACCTCTTTTGTTTCGGGATTTGTGTAAGTTTCTGTCATAATACACGGTTATACAGGGCTTATTTTTTAGGCTTGACATCTTCCAGATATGTAACATATATGCTTTACACCGTCCACCTTATATTTTTCATGACATATAGAACAGTGAATTTCATCGCATTTGTGCTCAAAATTTCCCCAACTGTCCATTGTATTGTATGAAACATACCATACTCGCAAATCCTTATTTTCCTCACGTTCCAATCGATTTATGGAAATCAAAACAGATATTGAAAAACATGTGTTTACATACATTACAGTCACGCTTCTCAGTTTCAACTACCAGACTTTCACACCTGGGACTCTTACTCTCGTCGCAAAACCATGTGACAATCCTTACAATGTTCAACAGAACATTCGTAAACTCGAGACAACCCTTATACAAATCGTGATGTCTTCCATATTTTCAGCTTTTATCATAGTTTATGTAAAGTTCTCTGATGCGTCTAATAGGAAGGTAAATTGCTCCCACCAGCCCTAAAACAAGTAGAGGTTTTGTACGCTCTTTCACGCAGCTTTTAAATACATAAGTTGTTTACCATTTGATCCAGATCAAACACGACAATCCTAACTTTCATCTGTTCTTCTGCTTTCGTCAGCTCTTCAGGACCCATATTACAGTTAAAATCAAGATTGCACTCTCTAGCTAGTTTTTGTGTTCTTTCTACGATTGCTTCTAGTCGGAAACTTCTAGATGCCTTGTTTAGCATGGTAAACATATGAGACAGGATTATAGTTATAAATCAGCAACCACGCTCGGAGTTTGTGACGTCTGTAAATAGCCTGAGAATTGAAGTTGAGTGTATAAGGCGTGGCCGTGTGACCCACAACACAGAATACGTGGTCATTTTTAACCGTGAAATTCTCCAAGCTAAACTTTGAACCACTTTGAGAAGCTTGCACAAAACGTGAAAGGATGTAGTCAACATCTGCCACCAGGTGCCTGTAAGGTATTACTATCCAGAACAGATCGCTATCCTCGCTATTTGGCTGAAGCCCAAACGCCAACCTTACTCGGGTCGCATATGCGATGATACATCGAACAACGCTGCGAGGTCCTTGTTCGAAACCCTCCGAATACGCGACTCGGGGATCAATCCTGACGTTGTAATGACTTCAAGAAAGTATAGGGGTATTACACACATTTTGCATTAAGGTAAGAGATACACCGTTGGATGAATGATAACTCATTCTCTCTGTATGGATTGCGGTCGCATTTGAAGGGGCTTGGAATGTTGCGGACGACGTGTAAGGTTGGAGGTTTTCAGGACATTGTTCATCTGGTCATCTGGTTCTCCCGATAATGAGTTTGTCAACGATGAATTTTGGTTCTCAGAGCTGAACGTGACGTTGAGCCTTATTCGCTTAGTTTCCATACCCTACATGGCCGGAGATTGGTCTTCAACAGGCCTAGATTTTTAACGCCTGCAGAGATGTAGGGGTCTTGGCTAGTTGCTTGAGGGGTTACTTCAATAGTAGAACCGAAGGGTCCCTGGTTATTCTTTCGATCCCACTTTCCGTCACTTGAGCGTGTTGGTAGTAATGCATTTCGAGATCTTTTAAAAGGTTCGTCATACACTACTCTGGAAAAGAAGAGAAAATTAATGAATAAAAGTTTTTTAAAAACATGCCATACAGTAGTTAGATTCTCTCTCAAAATCAAGTTCACAAAGCTATCAACATGTATTATAAGTAGCTCCACAAGGTTTGGCAAATCTATGTTTATGGTTAGTAAAGTTATTAATGACAGTAGCCTCATTAATGACAAAGTTGCCTCATTTTCAAATTCTGTACATGATCATATACATATATATATATATATATATATATATATAGGAATGAAGTTATGAACTCAGAATGGTCCCCTGAGTTTTTTATGATACACACAGACAGTGCATGGAACAAGGAACTCTTCTGGGAAAATTAAATCCACTATAGTCCGAATAAGTAATGGTAAATGACAAATACCATAGTTTTTCTTTTTCATGATGCTAGCCCGACGCGGGCAACGGGTCACTCGCAAAGAGTCCCATAAATATAGCTTCCCTCACCAGCTATCTGCAAAGCAGACAGGATCCAGCTTTGGGACATGGATCTAGGGTTTAAAGCAGCCTAGCCCTGCTACATTTAGAACCTCAATATAAGCAAAAGACTCGCTGCCTTCACGTCAGATTGAATACGTAAAAGAAAAAGGGGTAACTATTATATTTTTAGCCAAAAACCAAAACTTAAACCTCAACTGGTAGAATTGAGCGTCCACTTTTCAAGGCACATAACATGTCCGTTTCAAGATGGGAATAACTCAGAATGGTCCCCTGAGTTTTTTATGATACACACAGACAGTGCATGGAACAAGGAACTCTTCTGGGATAATTAAATCCACTATAGTCCTGGATCCTGTCTGCTTTGCAGATAGCTGGTGAGGGAAGCTATATTTATGGGACCTCTGCGAGTGACCCGTTGCCCGCGTCGGGCTAGCATCAAAAAAAAAAACTATGGTATTTGTCATTTACCATTACTTATTCGGACTATAGTAGATTTAATTATCCCAGAAGAGTTCCTTGTTCCATGCACTGTCTGTGTGTATCATATATATATATATATTTTATTTTTTTGTTTTCTAAATATATTGTGTTCAAAACATTCTGACTAGTTAAGGAATTTTTTATCAAGAAACATCAAAACTTCTTTGAGTTTGAGAAATATAAGAAACCCTATGGAATTAAACAAAGTATTAACCCTAGCACCGTGCTGCTGAAGTAGTTACGTGTAAAGATGATGAATCCATAATATGCGGAAAGACTTACATTCATGCGGGCAAGTGCTTAAAAATACTCTTTTTGGTTTTGTTTTTACGCAGGAAGGAGGAGCCATGGGCGAATGCTCACGAAAGCGCACCCTAAGCGTATTCCATACAGAGACGGATAAGACTCCTGCACAGAGATACCAACTGAGGTGGGAGCGAAGAAACTGCGTCAGTGGTACACCACGCCTCTTAGAAGCTGCTGTTTTGGAAAGAGAGTATATGTGATCTTTACAGGAAAGATCACGAGAAAGGAAACGCCAGGAATGTTAAGAGAAGAGGAAGGACTGAGTTGTATGTTGTTGAAGGTAAGGGTATAGTCGTGTTGAAGATTGTGACGAGTAGACAGGTGGAGGAACCGAGTTTTGAGGCAATGAAAGTCACAAGGTTTTCTCTGCCCCAATCAGAGATAACAGAAAGATCAGAGGTCAGGTGTTCCATAGTCGTTCTACACGAATCATGGTGTGGCTGTTGAGAAGGACGCTCTGGGAAGCGGGTGGAGAAGTTAAGTGTGGGATCATCTGCATAGGAGTGAATAGGAGAGGAAGAGCGAATTAAAGATCATTAATAAATAAAAGAAAAAGATTGGCTGATGGCTGACAAAACAGAGTCCCTGAGGAACGCCTCTGTGATAACTTTAGGAGAAGAACAGAGGCCATCTATAACCGCAGCTATAGATCGGCTAGAAGGAGAATTAGAGGTGAAGGCACAGGTAGAAGGATAAAAGCCGAATGAGGGCATTTTGGATATTAAAAGTTTGTACCACACTCTATCAAAAGTTTTCGATATGTCTAGCGCAATAGCAAGAGTTTCACCGAAACCTTGAAAGGGTGAAGACCATGAGTCAGAGAGATATGCAAGAAGATCGTCAGTAGAAGTACCTTTGGGGAGCCCATACTGACGATCTAAAAGAAGATTGTGAGAAGAGAGGTGTTTAACATTCTTCCTATTAAGGATAGATTAAAAAATAATAGAAAGGCAAGAAATCAAAACAGTTTGACTATAGCTGAAGGGTTTAGAGCGGTTAACCTTCCTTGGGCCAAGTTGAATGAAGGCAGACTTCCAGCAGGATGGCAAAGTACCAGATGAGAAGCAAAAACGTAAGAGTTTGCTAGGCAGGATGTTAGCACTAAAGCACAGTTCTTAAGAACAACAGGAGGAACACCATTAGGACCGTACACCATCCTAACGCTGACCCCAGATAGGCCAGAAAGAACATTTTTGGAAACGATTCTAATTTCTGACATAATAAAGTCAGAAGGAGGAGGGGGTGAAGGAACAGCACCGGAATCGTCCATGGTTGAGGTGGAAGCGAAAGTTTGAGCGAAGAGTTCAGCTTTGTCAGGAGAAGAACCGGCAGCTGAGCCGTCGGGGTGGAAGAGAGGAGGGAAAGAAGAGGCGGTAAAGTTGTTGAAGAGGTTCTTAGCCAGATGCCTGAAAGAGTACGAAGAATTAAAATTGAATAGGTTTTAACATTTTTGACGAATTAAGGAATTTTAGACGATTCGAAGAACGGGTTTTGCACGAAATCGGGTAGAAATATAAGCTGAGTGAGAGTTAGGAGTTGAATGGGGACGGTATCTTCTGAAAGCCTCCTGTCTGCTGCGGGTAGCATTAGAACAAGTAAAGTTAAACCACGGTTTTTACATTGGTGGTAGGAATAGAATATGGAATGTACGCATCCATGTCCGAGAGAATCACCTCCGTGATGCTATCAACACACTCGGAACGGCCGCGGCAATGTAAGCAGTAATTGTTCCATGGGAAATCACAGAAGTACTGCTTAAAGGCCTCTCAATCAGTGGCGCTAAAGTGCCAAAGGCACCCTCTCTTGGGAGGATCCAAAGACCGGTTTGAGCGATAGAAGAGGAAACAGTTAGAGGATTGTGGTCGGAGGAGCCCAACGGAGAAAAAAGTTTCACAGAGTAAGAAGAGTGATGAGAGGTGAGAAATAAATCCAGAATGTTGGGTCTATCTCCATGGCGATCGGGTTACGAGTAGGATGCTGTACAATCTGCTCTAGGTCATTCAGGAAAGCCAAAGGTGTTGGTGAACATTGAAATCTCCTAAAATGAAGATTTCAGCAATGGAGAGCGGAATAGAACGTATTCCACTTTGGAAGTGAGGTAGTTAAAGAATTTTAGATAGTCAGTAGAATTAGGAGAAAGGGAAACAGCGCAGGTGTATTTAATTTGAGATTGGCATGTAAGCCGTAGCCAGAGGGTATAGAATTCGGGAGATCCGAGTTCGGGAATACGAGAACAAGTTAGGTTATTGCGTACGTATACGCAGCATCCACCTTTGGAGCGAACCTGAATATAGAGAAAGTAAAAGGGTACAGAAAAGGGGTTGCTGACAGTCATCGCAGGCATCTGAGCTTCAGGGAGGAAAAGACGATGGGGTTTGGAGGAGGAGAGGTGGTGTTCAGCGGATTGAAAGTTTGAGAAACGGCCACGAATGTTGCAGAAGTTTATGAAAGTGAATCAGGCTGAGGAACAAGAACATCTCGAATGGGTGGTAGCAGATCCAACCCCGCTACCCGGGTCTGTGTTCCCTGTATCGGCAGTTAGGGGCCAGAAGTGGGGACATTTAAGGTTCCCTCCTCGGGGGACTCTGAGGCTTTTGAAGTTGGCGCCTTTTTTAAATTTGAAAGATTATGTAGTGTGTAGGATGCATGTACAGTATATGTAGTGAGGAATAGGGAGAGTTGTGTGTGTGTGTGTTTTGGGATCATGCTGGACTGCTCACAAGGTAGATGAGTCACGGAAAAAGATCAGCTAAGGACAGTGACAGGAGAAACGCGTGTTCCAGCACTCCCCCATCTTCTGTCTAACAGACCCTAAAATATTTCTGTCAAACACAATACATCTGAACCAAATGAGGCTGGTCTTAAAACAAGGAAGAGGAATAGGAATGTGGAACGTGGATTCTCCGGTATAGAGATGTATAGGCAGATTGTTCGATTAAAAGGTATTTGATAAATTAAAGGAGAGGGGGCGACAGTACAATTTCTCTGAGAAATATTGTAGTAGTAATCAGAGCTGGGCATTTGCGGCATATTTTGCGGTACTGCGGTACTTGCGGTACCACCGCACTACCACCCCGGGCCCCCATAACGCAGTACCGCAAAGGATCGCTGAAAGTACCGCAGTACCGCTACCGCATTCAAATTTCCGCGTACCGGTTTGGTAGTGCAGCAGTACCGCAGTACCGCAATATGCCGCAAGTGCCCAGCTCTGGTAGTAATACAGTCGCAGAGCTAGGCACTTGCGGCATATTTTGCGGTACTGCGGTACTGCGGTACTACCGCACTACCAACCGGTACGCGGAAATTTTGAATGCGGTAGCGGTACTGCGGTACTTTCAGCGATCCTTTGCGTTATGGTACCGGTTTGCGGTTTGCGGTAGTACCGCAGTACCGCAGGAGTGTTCCAGCACTCCCCCATCTTCTGTCTAACAGACCCTAAAATATTTCTGTCAAACACAATACATCTGAACCAAATGAGGCTGGTCTTAAAACAGGAAGAGGAATAGGAATGTGGAACGTGGATTCTCCGGTATAGAGATGTATAGGCAGATTGTTCGATTTAAAAGGTATTTGATAAATTAAAGGAGAGAGGGGGCGACAGTACAATTTCTCTGAGAAATATTGTAGTAGTAATCAGAGCTGGGCATTTGCGGCATATTTTGCGGTACTGCGGTACTTGCGGTCCACCGCACTACCACCCCGGGCCCCCATAACGCAGTACCGCAAAGGATCGCTGAAAGTACCGCAGTACCGCTACCCGCATTCAAATTTCCGCGTACCGGTTTGGTAGTGCAGCAGTACCGCAGTACCGCAATATGCGCAAGTGCCCAGCTCTGGTAGTAATACAGTCGCAGAGCTAGGCACTTGCGGCATATTTTGCCGGTACTGCGGTACTGCGGTACTACCGCACTACAAACCGGTACGCGGAAATTTGAATGCGGTAGCGGTACTGCGGTACTTTCAGCGATCCTTTGCGTTATGCGGTACCGGTTTGCGGTTTGCGGTAGTACCGCAGTACCGCAGGAGTGTTCCAGCACTCCCCCATTTCTGTCTAACAGACCCTAAAATATTTCTGTCAAACACAAATACATCTGAACCAAATGAGGCTGGTCTTAAAACAGGAAGAGGAATAGGAATGTGGAAACGTGGATTCTCCGGTATAGAGATGTATAGGCAGATTGTTCGATTTAAAAGGTATTTGATAAATTAAAGGAGAGAGGGGCGACAGTACAATTTCTTGAGAAATATTGTAGTAGTAATCAGAGCTGGGCATTTGCGGCATATTTTGCGGTACTGCGGTACTTGCGGTACCACCGCACTACCACCCGGGCCCCCATAACGCAGTACCGCAAAGGATCGCTGAAGTACCGCAGTACGCGCTACCGCATTCAAATTTCCGCGTACCGGTGGTAGTGCAGCAGTACCGCAGTACCGCAATATGCCGCAAGTGCCCAGCTCTGGTAGTAATACAGTCGCAGAGCTGGGCACTTGCGGCATATTTTGCGGTACTGCGGTACTACCGCACTACCAAACGGTACCCAAACCGGTACGCGGAACATTTGAATGCGGTAGCGGTACTGCGGTACTTTCAGCGATCCTTTGCGTTATGCGGTACCGGTTTGCGGTTTGCGGTAGTACCGCAGTACCGCAAAATATGCCGCAAGTGCCCAGCTCTGATACAGGACCCCAGGATTGTGATAGTGACCAGGTTTAAGCATGGGTTTTGAGCTTTATCAGGAGAAAAGACGGTAAATGAATTTACCTGAATGACAAAAAGGATGGGTAGAAATAAAGCTGATGGAGAACTGTTTGAAAGAACAGAAAGAATATGATTTTTGTAACAAGAGGGCATGTATAAAGGGCTGGTAAAAAATACAGGTATATATATAGATATATATATATATATAGATATATATATATATAATATATAGATCAGTCAACCTTTTATGGCTAGGCAACGTTGATGTGTTGCATGAGTGTTTTGGAATCTCCTGCGGAGTGAGGTTTGGCGCTCATTCCCTCCATCGAAGTTGATTTACATACTGCTGACTCACGATTTGTGATGATTCATGAGTTGATGTAGTATACACGATGTGAGATGGGTGTTTTGGTCTATAACTCTAATACAGGGCTATCAGTTCCTTCTGTTAAAGATTAAGCGTCTCTAAAAGCTGACTAGTTACGCTTGCAGACAAGTAGTATTCTTTCAACAACGTTGCAAAGCTAAGGACTTGCATCTCTGTACGGAGAACTCTAGTCATTCTTCTAGTATCAGCCCCAAATGAGAATTGAAACACTAGAATATGTACAAGAATGTAAATGTCTAGGGTCGAGCCAGCACAGCTATTTGAGTAACTAAGCCACGTATAAGAAGTCTGCATAGAGCTAAAGTTGCTCCCTTCAAACATGGACATATATTTACGGACATCGGTACTGAGTGATCTGTATAAAAATGTACCTTATAATCCTACATGTGTTGTTCGGTCTCACAAGTTATTGTAATCACAACACCCTACGGTGTGTGTGTGTGTGTATATATATATATATATATATTACTAAAGTAAAAACTTACATTTCCCGATGTTGGACCATTGATGACCTGAGGCGGAACTGAATGAGGCTGTACAAACGTGGCAAATAAATTTTGAGCGACGTCCATATTTTGATGGTTGTGGTCCCCTAACGTTTCCTATATATATATATACAGGGTGGGCCGTAAGTTTCCATACATAGGAAAAATAAAACATTTTTTTATGGACAACCATTTTTATTTATATAATATGCTCTACATGGTTGCCATGTTTTGAAAACACATTTCAATACGTGTTCCCCACTGTTGATGAACACGCATTAACACAGTTGACGTTATGCTTGTAATGGCGTTGGTGATACGTTCCTTTAGATGATTTATGTCTCGTATCTTTTCCTGATACACCATGGCCTTCAAGTGCCCAAAGATAGAAATCAAGGGGGTGAGATCTGGGGATCTGGGAGGCCACTCCACAGGACACGCCGACCAATCCAAGCATCCGGAAACTGCTGATCCAAATAAAAACAAACGTTTAAATTTTCCTATGTATGGAAACTTACTGCCCACCCTGTATATATTTATATATGGAGAGAGATCGAGATCGGCGGGGGTGTGGGAAGTGTGATGAATGGACTGTTCACAGGATAGAAGAACAGGGATAGGCAATGTGAAATTGCTCTATCTACTTATTTAATTTCGCTCTTAAGCTTTAGATTTTACTTGATCTTAATAAGAACAATACATATAATCAGTTAATATACATAAATCATGAATAAGAATTAACGATCAGGGTATGTATTAGTTTTCAATTATTATTATTGTCGACATAAATCAAAAGTACAGTCATTGTTATAGGTATGTTGCCGTTACTATACAAAGAGTTCGATGCCGGATATGGGAGGTGGACAACGATAATAATGTACTGTACATTTAATTCTAGATTACACACGCGAAATGACTAAGTAATGAGTAATGCACACTAGTCCTAGCTTTTTATTAGTATTCTGTCGTTAATCGATATTTCAGCCTGTTTTTAGGTGAAATTACATTCATAGTATTTTTTATATCGGTAATTAAAATGTACTGTAGGTTATCTCCCCCCCCCCCCCCCAATTTTCACAGAATATTTCGTTAAAACTAACGAAAATTCACGACTTAACCTAACCAATTATCATGGGCGTACAGTTGATCTATTAGTAAATAGTAAATACTATTCCAGAAAACAATGAATGTTATAATTAATAATAGATCAACTGTACGCCCTTGATAATTGGTTAGGTTAAGTCGTGATATTTCGTTGGTTTTAACGAAAATATTCTGTCAAAAAATGGTGGGGGGGGGGGGGGGGGAGAACCTACAAGTACCATTAAAATCATTCCACAGCTTCAAATCGGTGAAAATGTGATTTTTTATTTATTCTGCATAATAGTATAGAATAAAAGAATTTTAATTAGTAAAAGACAAAAGTTACCCTATAATAAAAATAAAGTGTAGTTTATTTTAATTTTATTTAATATTTTTATTTAACTTCATATAATACAAATATTAATTCAGAATTGAATAATAGACTGTTATTAGCCTGATTTTTCGTAACATCTAAGTCTGTCTATTAAACCCTTTTTCAGATATTATTTTAAGTTTTCTTCTGTTCAGTCTCTATTGTTTGAGGGTATAAGGTTCAAAATGAATGTCAAAACTCTGTAGTCATAAGGCGACTCTGCTATTTCATTTTTACCCTTTTCCTGTAAAGTACCTTACCTTACCTTACAACCTTACAAAGTTCCGCGCGATGATTTCTCACTTCGCGAGGGTCAAGCTTGTCGCCCCTCCTCTCGAGTTGGCCAGGTGAACAGAGCTGGGCACTTGCGGCATATTTTGCGGTACTGCGGTACTACCGCACTACCAAACCGGTACCAAACCGGTACGCGGAAATTTGAATGTGGTAGCGGTACTGCGGTACTTTCAGCGATCCTTTGCGGTACTGCGTTATGCGGTTCCGGTTTGCGGTTTGCGGTAGTACCGCAGTACCGCAGTACCGCAAAATATGCCGCAAGTGCCCAGCTCTGAAGGGTGAAGTAGTGAGTTGGATTCTTGCGCTCTCCACCTCACATAGCCAGGTACGCCAGGCTCATCTGGGATTGTTCTGAGCCAGGCGTCTAGTCTTCTTTTGAAGATTTCCACTGCAACTCCCTTCGTGTTTCTTAGGTCTTTGGGCAACTGATTAAACAGTTTTGGTCCTCTCACTACAAAACTATTTTCTTTCAGGGTTAAGGATGTTCCCTGTCTCGCCTTCAATTTGGGAATACGACACAGTCTACCGCTTCTACTTTCCATCGTTGTTTGGGGAGTTATGGGATTCAGAGTAAGATTAGGGACTAGTTTCTCCATTATTTTCCAAGTGTAAATAATGGTGTATCTCTCTCTTCTCTTTCCAGTGAATATAGGTCTAGTTCTCGTAACCTTTCCCAGTAATTTAGTTCTTTGCACCCATTGATCTTGGCTCTGAAGCTTCTTTGGATCCCTCCAGCTGTCTAATATCTTTTTTTATATGGGGATGTTAGGACCGAGCAGTATTCCAATTTGGGTATTATCAGGGTTTTCAGTAGAGGAATCATTACATTCCTATCCCTTCGTTTAAAGGTTCTCAATATCTGACCGTTATTCTCTTTGCTCTGTTTACTGCTATCTTATTTTGTGTTTCAAATTTTGCATCATCTGTCATTACAACCCCTAAATCTTTTGCTCTGGAATTTCTCTGAATTTCCTGTCCATTTGGGGTATAATATTCCATGAACTTTAGGTCTTCTCTTTTTCCGTACCGTAATAGCTGAAAGTACGTGTGTATATATATATATATATATATATATATATATATATATATATATATATAATATCAGTCTGATGAATGGGAATGTTGCTCACCCTGCAGCTAGAAAGATAAACTAACGGGGCCGCGAACACGACTGAACGCGCCGGAACGCTGAGTAAAAAGTGCCATGAAATTTTTTTCCTACTCAACATCTCATCAGGGAATGTTTGTTTGTTCGTTTCGAAACCTCATAAAGGAACGAGCGAGGAGGAAATTTTTGTTTTTTGTTTGTTTTTTTGTTTAAATATCCTTCATGAAGAACCATGAAAGAAACCTCATAAAGGAAGGTAGGAGACTCTCATGAAGGACGATGAGAAGGAAATTCTCAAATTGATCCATGTCTGTCCCCAAATGCGGGCATACTACTGATTGAGTCGATGATAATTCACAGAAGTTTGGCTGGTTGCATTCGCTGAACAGATCTACAGAAGCTAAGGCTAACAAAGACCCTAAGATCCACTCTAAGGTTAGCCCGAGAGAAAGGAAAGAGTAGGGGGTTAAGAGAAGAGAATAAGGGGTTAATTAAGTAGCAACACCTATCACTCATGGGTTAACATTCATTCAGAAAAAGAGAAAGAAAGGCTCACCATCATCATCAGTCAGCCACTGCCGATATTGAATTTGTGTGTTGGTTTAGAGCGGACAACGATTTAGTTTTGGCGATAACTGTTTAAGCTGTTTTTTTTTTTAATATTTAAAGATATTTTGTTGGCGTTAAGCCAAAAATATACGTTTATTGCATAGATAAACTTTAGACGCCTAACTTGAGCATGAAAAGCAACATTTCAGTGTGAAATAAGATATTTCAAATATATATATACTCAAAATATTGCTCCTACCAGGATTTGAACCCACTCTCTTAAATAGAAGCTGCGGGCGCCAGCTACTACACTATAGGGCAATTTTCACATTATGCAAAATCGTGCGTGTTCCTGCATGATTGATATTACATACAGTATATATATGGGATGATTTCACAATTAAACACGTGAAATGAATGAATGCTGCAAACCCACAAGGATAAAGAAAAATGATTCCAAGGCCTTTCGTGTATTTAGAGCTACACCTCCCTGATGAGGTGTAGCTCTGAATACACGAAAGACCTTGGAATCGTTTTTCTTTTTCCTTGTGGATTTGCAGCACAGTATATATATATATATATATATATATATATATATATATATACACACCACAATGCATGCTGCGCTTTGCGCAGCAAAAGCCCACCGAAACACAACCTAGGGGAGGACTGAGAGGGGCGAGTGTGTTACTAAAACCTTCCCTGGTTCTCCCTTAATGTGTATGCTAAATTTCGTGCAGATTACCCTAGCTGTTTCGGTGTGTATAAACGAACAAACATCAGCAGCCTTGTGTATATATACTGTACTGTGTATATGGTGACGGCCATTTTTAAAAAATGTTTAGGGGTGTATGTACTTACAAAGTGGCTTTGTTCATTATTTCTAATTAATTATCAAAGCGTTGTAATGAACTTGATGTTAACCTAATGTTATTTATTCTAACTAAAAAAAAATTAAGGTTCATGCAGCAAGTATCTCCTATTTTCGAAATGGATAAAACGATATGGTGCGCATCAGGATTTAGTTACTTTTCCTACCCTCACACGAGCCTTGATCCAACTCGGCTTTATAGAGCTAATCCTCATCCATTATGGGGATGGATGATGCCAAGATTCGTCCTGAAGAAATACTTCCAAAATGGGTTCCATATGAACTGGTACGAATTTTATACCCGGGTTTGGTGCCCAAATCATTTTTTAATTCATATATTTACAAATATAAAATGAGAGAATAGACAAACAAAATTATTCGTCAACTATTATACAATTATTTTATTGAATACTTTGATAAGGGATAAGAACAATAAAACAAATGTCAGTTAAAAACCACTGTAGAAAATGTAGGCCTCTAAATTTTAACAAAATTTTAAATTAAAAAAGTTAGTAAGCAACGTAAAAAAAATAAAAATTAAACTCATTTATTTGTGGTTTAATTACTAAACCTCAGCCAAAATCTAGGGTAAAGCTATAAAAACTATGTATTTATGTAGTATTTAAAAATACATAATTTAGATTTTCGATTACTATGGTTTTAAATATATGTAGACTTCCATTAATTGTTTACATCTGAAATTATTTGAGGAACACAGTTTGTTTGATGGAATACAAATTTTAATATGAATTATGAATCATATGAAATAAGAGATAACAGAACAGTGATTTTTTTTTTTTTTTTACAGAATGCAGACTGGGATTATTACCTAGTAAGTGCACATATGAATAAAGGAAGAGTTTGCATTGTTCCAGACGTTCTAAGATCTGTACATGGACCAAGTAAAGTAAGTATTACTCATAATCACTTCACTCCTTTGACGTACCTAGTACGTCATAAAACCTTTGTAAATATAGTACGTATTTTGCGCGAAGAAGCGAAGTTAACCTTTGTTTATTTAATATTTAAGGTGATACTTTTCAATCTCGAGACCTTTCTTTTTTTTTATGCGAGGAGGAGGGGCCAAAGGCGAATGTCTGCAAAAACGCCCTTCTCATTTAGGAAGAAGAGAGCCCAAATTAAAGTCCAAGGTTTTCGAGATGCCTGGAGACACTCTGCGTGCGTTTGAAAGATTGAAGGTCAAAGACAGGGGGAAAGATTTATTGTTAGCATGTGTTTTCGTACCAAATTCTATCCATAACTACACTTGAGTTAAGAACAGTCTCGGACGTCTATATCTGTCTGTAAAATAAATTTGAAAATGAGAAACCAAAAGTCTAAAATTGTACTACTAAGCAAAGCTGGGCACTTGCGTTTTTTTTGCGGTACTGCGGTACTACCGCACTACCAAACCGGTACCGCATAACGCAGTACCGCAAAGGATCGCTGAAAGTACAGGCTGTACTTTCAGCGATCCTTTGCGGTACTGCGTTATGCGGTACCGGTTTGGTAGTGCGGTAGTACCGCAGTACCGCAGTACCGCAAAAAAAAACGCAAGTGCCCAGCTTTGCTACTAAGAACAATAATATTTAGTAATTGAAGTTATCCGAGTTGTTAGTAATAACATTAATATTGATAATGACAGTACTAGTAGTATAACAGTTAAAACAAACGTGTAATTTTAATGAGTACTTCATATGTAGTCCTGTATGATTATAGAAAGATTTATATAAGATAAAGGAAAATAAGTATAGGATAGGATTCTCTATAGGAAAATAATAGAAAAACTGGCGCCTAACCTCAAACTGAACCCAGTAACCACTCAAACAATATTGGGAAATAGAAAAGGTAGAATGCATAGTGTTTTCAAACTACAGGGTGTCCCGTAAGTCTGGACCCATAGGGAAAAATAATAAAATTACAAAATAGTCCAAAAATTTATTACATAATCTGTTCAAAGTGTCCGCCGTCGTGTCGCACACATAGTTGAAGACGCAATCTCCACTGCGACAGCACTTTCTGAATCACAGTCGCAGAAATTTCTTGACACGCCTCCACAATGCGTGCTTTAAGGTGGAAAATGTTCTGAAGTTTGACCTCGTACACTTTGGCTTTCAAGTGGCCCCACAAATAAAAATCATAATAAAAAAATAATACAGACTTACGGGACACCCTGTAAAGGCCAGACAAGGGAAACCCCCTCATCTCTGAAAGAAAATAGCTTGGTTTTCAGGGGGCCAAAACCATTCAACCAAATTCCGAAAGAGATCATAAACATTACTGGTGATAACGTATAATTCTTCAAAAGTAGATTGAACACCTAGTTCAGGACGGTAACAGATGAGCCGGGTGTGCCTGGCGATGTGCGATGGAGACCGCAAAAGAGCAACTCGCTCCTCCACCAGGCCAAGCCTAAAAGTGGTGCCACCAGCTTAGCTATCGCGTGAAGAAAGACCAACGCATAGAACTACTACGAGGTTACGATGTGTGTATATGTATATATATATATATATAGGGTGTAACAAAAGTCCGTTCTCATAGGGAAATGAGATATAACAGAAATGAACGAGAAAATAGTTTCAACTAATGATGTACTGATGTATCGGTATCGGTATTGGCGGTATCGGCAAAATTGAAGTATCGGAATCAGTATTGGTAGTGGTACATCACTAGTTTTAACTATACATTACAAACAATACGGGGCTCCAATAAACCTTAGCCCCCCGCCCATGGCCTAAACCATTAGAGGTACAGTAAAACTAAACATACCTTACAAAAGAGAATTTAATCCTGAAGGTATGTATATATATAGGGTGGAGGGGAAACAACTTTTTATTTCAAATTTATTTGCCTCACTTGTTTTTTGGTGTATTAGAACATAAAAAATGATGTATTCAGTCATTTAATGTTTGTAACTCAAACCATCTCTCGCATTTTTACATAAAAGCAAAATGGCCATCAGCCGGTTGTCCATAAATAAAAATATGCTCATAACATAAAAACTAAGTGTTCTATCAAAAAAAAATAATTGAAGAAAAACGTTTTATAATGCAAAACTACTTAAAAAACACCAGTGTGCATACATTGTATTGAAATAAAATTGTATCTGGTCCCACTTGGTTGGATGCCGTAAATCAATTACATTTGAATGCGATATAAAATCCGCTCATCTCAAATATTATTTTTTCAGGAGAGGCATCAGATCCTTTTTGGTTTCAACTGAGGGAAGCAGAGAGCGACTTTTTATTCTTGATCTAATAAATCCGTCTCTTGATTCCTGTGATATTACTGATGCTGATGCATCTGTAACCAACTTCACGGCTCTTTCAACGTTCTGTTTGTGAATGGGGTATTGCTCAACTTTGAAACATTTTGTTTTGTACTCAAGCAATTCTTCATCACATAATTTAGAAGTGAGAGGTGGTTCACTGATATCAGTCCTATCCCAGAAGATGATGTCTGTCCAATGTGATGCTTTGAAGTTTAATTCTGGTACTCTAAATTCTCCGATTTTCCTTGTATTGGCTTCCTTACACTTTCTTGTCTGTATTATTCTATCGATTGCAACTTTGTGCAGCTTTTGCTCACTATCTGACAGCATTAATAGAAGGATATTTTCTGTGTGAGCAAAATAGGCATTCCGTGATATATAAGGTTGGACAACTTTTTGTATATCTTGGGGTAACCGTTGTGGTGCCGCGTTTGTTAGCGGGCTAGAGATAAAGTAAAGGCCAATTTGAGGCTTTATTCAACATAAACATAGCATAGATCTGAAACACAGAAAACAATAATTAGTAAAGACTTGTTACACAGAAAACAATAATTAGTAAAGACTCATTACATTCCTCTCTTCTTTTATAATACGTGATACTTTGCACGGTAAGAAACAAAACGACAAGTTCAAGATATTTTGGAAGAAAGAAGAGTCTACAAGTTTAGGCGTTGAGCTGGGTATCTGATTCGAGTGCTTCTTCTCAGAGGGGGGCTCGTCTCGGAGGTTACTGACACAGGTGGGCCTCTCTCGACTTCGACTGGAGTCGCTTCGACGGGAGCTGTTGGGACCGTGCGTCGACGGATCTCAGCGGGTTCTGAGTCGTCCGTTAGCGGGGTGGAATTGATTGGCGGACTGGGTACGGGGGGTTCATAGTGATTCGTGTCATCCGTATTGCTACGTCCCGCCGGTGCCAGGTCCCTGATGGATACGGTATCTTCTCTCCCATTCGGATGCCGTATAAACGCGTAGTTGGGGTTTGCCTCAATTAACTCAACTTCCTCGACGAGGGGGTCGTTCTTGGATCGGCGAATGAATTGGCGAAGGAGTACGGTTCCCGGAGAAGACAGCCACGTCGGTAGTGCAGAACCGGTAGAAGTACGCCGCGGGTGCGTGAATAGACGCTCGTGAGGAGTTTCGTTCGTGGCCGTACACAGCAGCGATCTAATCGAGTGCAGCGCGTCTGGTAGGACGGACTCCCATTGCGACATCGGCAACCCGCGATCTTCTATGGCTAGTTTGATGGTGTTCATGATGATTCCATTGTAACGTTCGCATTGCCCGTTTCCTTGGGGGTGATACGGCGTTGTGCGACTAGTCGCGATACCATGTTTAGTTAGGAACAGTTTTAGTTCCGAAGACATAAACGATGTCCCTCGATCTGTGTGGATGTAAGAGGGAGTTCCGAAGGTAGAAAATAACTCGGTGAGACGGGCGATAACGGTTGACGTGTTCGTATCACGGCACGGGAAGGCAAAAGGAAAGCGTGAATACTCGTCGATTACTGTTAGGATGTAAAGTCGCGAAGTTGCGCTCGGAAGCGGGCCTTTAAAGTCGATGTTAAGTCGGTCAAACGGGGACATGGCCCGTATTAAGTGACTAACTTCTGGTTTATAGTACTGTAGCTTACATTTAGCGCATGTTTGGCATTCCGACGTAACTCGTTTGATGTCATCCACTGAGAATGGTAGGTTCCTAGCTCTCACAAAATGAGTCATTCGGCGGACTCCTGGGTGTATCAGATTAACATGCAGCTGGGCGAGGGATATTCTTGGAGTAGCAGCGCAAAAGGATCGCGACAATGCGTCTGCGGCTCCGTTCTCGGGCCCGGTCTGTATTTTATTGTGAATGAGTAGCCGGCTAGTTCTACATGCCAACGGAGAATCTTATCGTTCTTAATACGACCAGTAGCTTTTCCATCGAACATGAAAGATACGCTCCGCTGGTCGGTGACGACAGTAAAGTGTCGATAAGCTAAGAAGTGCTTCCACTTGCGAATGGATTCGATTACAGCGTATGCCTCCTTTTCAACGATGTGATGGCGACGTTCTGTGTTATTCAGAGCGCGAGAAAAGAACGCCACCGGGCGGCCGTTCTGGGTGAGGGTGGCTCCGATTGCTGAAGAGGAAGCGTCCGTCTCCACGGTGAACGGCAGTTCTTCATCGATTGAACCGACGACAGCTTTCGAGATATCATCTTTGAGTGTTTGGATCGTTGATACTTCCTCGCGAGTTAATGGGAATGATGAAACGTTGAGCAGAGGTTTGATCTTGAAGGAATAGTTCTGAATCCATTTTGCATAGTATGCGAATAGTCCGATTACGCGTTGTAGAGACGACTTGTTGCGAGGAGTTTGAAGTTCTTGTAGTGGCCGGAGGCGTTCGGGATCGGGCCGCAGTACGCCATGAGAGATAGAATATCCGAGCAGTGCACTGATGTCATCGAAAGCTTGCATTTTTCCTTGTTTAGACTCAGATTTACTCGTTTAGCGGCTTCCCAGAAATGTTGAAGGTTCTCATCGTGCTCTTCCCAAGTGGTTCCGCAGATGGTGAGATCGTCGAGGTAGGCGTATGTTGATGATAAGTTGTTCGAGGATATGAATTCGTTCATGACGCGCTGGAAGGCAGCGGCTCCGTTAGTTACTCCCATAGGGATCCTTCTGAATTGGTATAGATTTCCGTCAGCCTCGAATGCTGTGAAAGGTCGTTCAGACGGATCGATTTCTACCTGGTAGTATGCGCTTGACAGATCAATTACGCTGTAGTATTTGTGTTGTGAGACTTTGTTGGCTATATCATCGATTCGCGGAAGAGGATATGCATCTAGCATGGTAAATCGGTTGACGGTTTGAGAGAAATCGATTACCATGCGTTTTTTTTTGTTTCG
Source organism: Bathynomus jamesi (assembly GCA_023014485.1). Classification (NCBI taxonomy): domain Eukaryota; kingdom Metazoa; phylum Arthropoda; class Malacostraca; order Isopoda; family Cirolanidae; genus Bathynomus; species Bathynomus jamesi. The sequence continues at coordinate 21,804 of JAJOZX010003958.1, forward strand.
GTAGATGTGATGACTACTTGAGCACGCCAGGGTGAGTTACTGGGTTCAATTATCTCATCCCTGAGTAGCTTTTCGATTTCTTTCCCAATGAAAATTTTGTCCTCAGAGCAAAATCGTCTGGACTTCGTGGCGATGGGACGACAATCGGCAGTTAAGTTGCCGAATAGTGATGGGGCTGAAATTCTTGATCGAGTAAGGCCGCATATATGGAGTGCTGGCTCCGGACCTCCGAAATTGACGTTCAATTCCTTGTGTCTGATTAAGAATGGGGTACCGAGTATCATGTCAGCGCACAGATCCGACAAGACGGATAGTTCGAGCTTTTCGTAGTCGCGGTCTCCCATCGTAACCTTCACTGTACATCGACCTGAGATGGCTGCGGATAGATTAGGCGAAGCCATTGATACGACGCCCGAGTGCGGAAGAATGGGCAGCTCTAAGTGTTTGGCTAGATCCTCACGAATGAAGTTGTCCGAGCTGCCAGTATCCAACAAGGCGAGACACGAACGGCCGTTGACGAGGATATCGACTGTTGAGTTGGTAGGCATGGAGGAGCTACACGATAGAGTGGTACTAATGGTCGCTAATGCCAGAGCTGGGCACTTGCGGCATATTGCGGTACTGCGGTACTGCTGCACTACCAAACCGGTACCAAACCGGTACGCGGAAATTTGAATGCGGTAGTGGTACTGCGGTACTTTCAGCGATCCTTTGCGGTACTGCGTTATGGGGGCCCGGGGTGGTAGTGCGGTGGTACCGCAAAATATGCCGCAAATGCCCAGCTCTGGCTAATGCTGCGGCTGAATGAGACGCTGTGGTTTTATCCTGTTTTTGACGTGACGAGGAAGTACTTGAGCGGCAGACTTTGGCCCAGTGGCCGGTCTTTTCACATTTTGCACAGATAGAATCCTTTGCTGGACACCTGCTTCGTGGGTGGCGTCGAGACCCGCAGAAGAAGCACAGAGCGGCTTTGTTGTCGAAATTCGTAGCGGCTGAAGAGTTTGGGAGATCGTCTTCTTGGACGCAGGCAGGCCGGGCAGAGTCAGTAGTCGGCGACGGTTCGTGGCGAGAGCCAGTGGCTGCAACAGCACCGTAATGAGTGAGGTACGATTCTGAGTTTTTCTGGGTCTGATCTAATGTTCGAGCCTGGACGATAGCCTTTTCCAGTGAGAGTGTGTCATTTTCGAGTAAGCGGGTACGGATGGCGCTATCTCTAATTCCTCGGATGAAAGCGTCTCTCAAAGATGAACTCCTGTTTTCGTCGGCGGAAACCGATTTGAAGTTGCAGTCATTGGCTAGTTGTTGAAGAATTTGCAAGTACTCATCGAGGGTTTCCTCGGGCTTTTGGTGACGGGTGGACAACAGGTGGCGAGCGCATACCTCGTTTGGCTTCTTGACGTAGGTGGCCTCTAAGGCTGCCATGGCATCCTCATAAGTAGAGCAGTCTTGAATGATATCAGCGACATCGGGGCCGATATGTATGAATAGAACCTCCAATTTATTGGGGTTGTGTTCGGCGATAGTACTCAAGAAATATTTGAATCCGCGCGACCATAATTTCCATAGTTTCCCAGCTTGGGGAGAATTCGGAGAAGTAATAAATTTATCCGGGCGAATCACCTTCTCCATGATATAGTAAGATTACTGGATGAATATTTGCTTGCTGTATCTGAAAGGCCGACTGATTGGCTGATTGAAATGTTGAATAAATTGTGGTGCCGCGTTTGTTAGCGGGCTAGAGATAAAGTAAAGGCCAATTTGAGGCTTTATTCAACATAAACATAGTATAGATCTGAAACACAGAAAACAATAATTAGTAAAGACTTGTTACACAGAAAACAATAATTAGTAAAGACTCATTACACCGGTTGAACCTTTTTATCGCATCAAAGATATGTTTGGGTCCAGTGGTGTAGTGCTGTGGGAACGCGTGGGAACGGCGTTCCCTTACTTTTTTTGGTAGACGGAACGTCATGAAATTTTAATTCCCACCCCTAGAAGAAATATGAGAAAGAATCATTAACTGTTTCATTTCTTTTAGCTTCGACTGAGGCAATGCTAGCCTATAAAGATCTGATGAAACAGTCACCACGGCGTACCAGTTGTTAACTTTTTTTTAGTTAATCATTCCAGTTGTTAGCTATTTTTATTGATCGTACTGGATGTCATATATCTAATGACACTGGAAATACTGCATCTTCAACCTTGGAATATATCCTAATATCCAGTGCATATGACCTCAAAATATCCCTGAAATTGGTCAGATTTCAAAAGATTTCCCGGGGGGCTTACAGTGCCCCCGGACCCCAGCTGTATGGGCTCGCCATTGTTCCCCCCGCATCTGAGTAACACTTTCAAAATGCGTTCCCTCACTTCTTTATTTAGCACTACACCACTGTTTGGGTCCATCAGGCAGATACGGTTTGAATTTTATATTGAACCAGTTAGGACCATAGTTTGTTACTATGAACAGAACAAGGCTACGTAACTCTCTGGAGGGATTCTTTTGGGAGACATAATAATGACATAGTCTGTTAGCTAGAGTTAACCATCTAGAGTTGTTAGGGGGACCAGGCTTGAGTTTCTCTAGGCTTCCGTCAACATATCCGTCTCTTATGGCCCCAATTATTCTGAACATGTATTGTTGATCATTACTTAAATCTTCTATGAGCTCATCTGTGAGAACTGGAATGCTATCGGCCCCATCCGTAATTGGGGAGAAATTTACCACAGGCATCTCATGGCAAATCTTAAGAGCATTACCAATAGATCCACTGAATGATCTTGGCCCAGTTGCTTTCCCGTCATATCGTTCAAACAGATGCCTTAAGGGAAGTTCATTTGTATGTAACATACAAATGCTCCATTGTAATGATCGGTTCAGCTTCTGCTCGATGAAATGGATTATGCCACCTTTAGACCCAGTGTTGACATTCGTACTGTCGCACCCTATCACCTGGAGATTCTGGTCTAGTGTCACTTTATTTAAGTAAGCAAACAGCGATTCAGATACATCACTTGTTTTTCCAGATTTAGGGTTCAAATGGTTAAGGTATTCTCCACCAGGATCACTCAATAGTACATAATGTTCTTCAACAATTATATTCTGGTACCATTTACCATCTTCATTTGTCTTTACCAACGTCTTGTCTTTTCTCCCATCAAAATATAAAGCTTTAACATCACCATAACTTTGTGCAGCTTCAACTTTTAATGTTTTTCTCAATTTCTGTCTCTCTCTTCTCTCCTTACTTCGATCAATAAAAAAGTCAGTCTTTTTCGGTAATGATACCGAAATCCACCAAAGTAGCTGAAGCAATGGCCGATGCAGCCCTATCTGAAACGCCAAATCTGTCGGCTTCCATGGCGAGATTGGGTAAAGGGGCTCTCATTTGAATGTTGGAACATTCGTATTCAGACTCAGTTGTTGAACTTTCTTCGGTACTAGAGAGATCAGTATTAGTATCAAGTAAAAGCACATCATCAATGACTACCTTTCGAATTCTTCATGCATGATTATTTTTCTTCGCTTACTTCCTTGTTGCTCCTTCAACTTTCTTGCATGTCTTTTTGCTATAGATCTTGGAAGGGTAACATCCACACCTCCAATCACCATATTTCGCATAGTCCTCTGATCCTCAAGGAATTCCTGTTCTTCTTTGGGTATTCTTGATTCTTTTGGACAAACACAAATAATATGTTTTTCTTTACATCCGCTTTTTCGGCAGCCAAAATCTTGGTGCGAAACGAAGTTGCATTTACAGGCACAAATGTCAAAGAGTTCTACCAATGATTTTTTGAACAATTCAATAAGCTTCGCACTGCTTTTGGATCGATTGAGTTGCGTAACCTTGTCGGTAAAGCATTTCAGCTTGGTAATTATGGATTTGTTTACTCATTGAGGGTATTGATGAACGTTTCCACACTTCGATCAATGCTTCTGCTATCATTTCGAGAATATTATTTGTCAATTTTGCAGATGAGCCTTCCTTCAGTAAAGAAAATATCTCCCAACCTTCATATTAGAGGGTAAGACATTATGTGGCAATTCACTTGGAATTCCAAACAGAAAATGTTGCTTCACCGACTGTCTAGTTAGTAGGGATTTTGCCATATTTAGATCTGAGGTTAAATTTCTACAGAAATATCACATTATGAAAATTTGAAAAAATACAAAACACGGAATTAGTTCAAACAAATTATATATAAGCTTTAAAACTAAAATGTAAACATATTCTACTGAATAGTCTTTGTAGCCACCCATGCTACAATATGCAGCATGCGGCTCCTACCCGCATCCCTTATCAGCCATATGCAAGATGTCATTGACCTCGAGTGAGATTGATTTTGAGATAAGCGTGTGTGTGTTCTTAAGTAGTTGGTGATTAGTAAGTATCGCTTGTGTTGTGTGAATATATTTACTCGTTATCATAGTTATAACCAAATAACGCACAATATAACGCCAATATCTTCTCTCAAAAGCCGATAGCTATTATACTAGGGGTCTTTCAAAATATGACTTTCCGCCATTTTGTTTTCGGCAAAAATGCGGCAGGTGGAGGGTCCTAAAAAAGGAAATATTATCTTTTCAGAACTTCTAGAGGGTCAATACACCAAATCATGAGTGAGGCAAGACGGTTTAATATTTTCACTCCACCCTAGTATATAAGCCATTACATAGTCGGTCTCCCGAATTAAATAATGATACCCGCGAATCGTTCAAGTAGGGCTGGGCATCCGGGATTCCGGGATCCCAGAAGTAGACAGCTTATTTCCCGGGAAAACTGTCATCGATCCCGGAATTTCCCAGTATTCTATTTTCAGGGGAGACTTTTAAACACAGTTTAATTATGAGGTATATTTGGATCACCTGAAGATCCGTCACCCCAGCCTTTTCTAGTTAGCTTTATAAGGCTAACTAACGAAAATATCACGACCTAACCTAACCAGTCGTCAAGGGCGACAGTTGACCTAACGATCGGTTAGGTTAGGTCGTGATATTTTCGTTAGTTAGCTTATAAAGATAACTAAAAAAGGCTGGGGTGACTGATCTTCAGGTGATCCGTATATTTATTTCATTCAAAGGCTTTTCACAATTGAAGTTTTCGTTCACCTGTTTTTATAAACTTTGAAAACCGTTTTCGCTTGAGTAAGGGGTGAAATAATATAATTTTCTTCCTACTGAAAAGTGAAACTGAAAATTGATTGGGTAATAACTAATGGGTAACTATCTTATTGCTTTGAGTTCTTTCTAGAAACTCCTAGAATGGATTTTACTTCTATTTAAAAAAAAATTTCTGATATATTTTATATTAAATTTCATTAGAATTTATAATTTTTATTCTTATTTATTATGTTAAACCTTTGAAATATACAAAAATTTATATCTAAATTTTTGCTAATCATGTATAACATTCTATAACATTCTAGAATAATTTCAACCAATAGTATAAAAGCGCCAGGTTTATTAACTAACACTCAGTCTACCGCTTGTGTCATAGTGTAGTGTCTGTTGGTCTGCAGTACCACATTATGTCCACATATTTATATCATTGTTATAAATTATAATCCCATCATGTCACGCAGCCAAAGTGAATCCAAATCATGGCAGCATTTTGAATGTTCAACAAAAAATAACTTCGTTTGTATATAAACCAGAGACAGAGACCCGTGAAGAAATTGTTGCAAAGCTTGCTTTTGTTGATGGTTTATCAATTCATACAATTGCAAACAGTGAATTTATTAGAAAATCTGTGATCATTTGTGTTTTTTAAAGCATTATTTTAAGTCATAATCCAAATAAATCAATAATTTAAGTTTAATTAGTCTCTAGAAAGTTTTTGATCAAAGCATGTTTTTGTTCAATAAAAGGAAATTTTCTGTTTAGTTATTTAATTTATTCTAGTACTTCAACCTTATTTAATTTTTTTAATCCCGGGAATTTCCCCGGGATTCGTCTGGCTTTAGGCTTTATAAAAGAAGTAGAGTTACTCGTCAAGGGTTAATGTTTACTACTGTAATTATTTTTGAAAAGAAAATGGTGAATTTCAACGTCTTTTAAAATATGAATAAATAATGAATAAGGATCTTTTCGGTTTGACGGTCTGTAATATTTTTTAACATTACTTGTTTTTATTGTCCAGTTTTAATCGAGGATTTCAAAAATAACATTCATGTTTTAGAGAACCAAATAGTGAGGCAGTTATATGCAATTTAACAAATTTAAAATATATATTTTTAAACCATGTTGGGATCTTTTTGGTTTGACGGCCGGCGGAAAAAAACGAGTCATGGCTACGGGATCGTCAAATTCTAGACTCTACCAACTGGTTAGGTTAACTGAATGCCCAGTTAGGTTAACAGAATGCCCGGTTAGGTCAACTGTAAGCCCTTGACGACTGGTTGGGTTGAGTCGCGATGTTTTCGTTAGTTTACTATCAAAACAAACGAAAATATCACGACTTGACCTAAACAGTCGTCATGAGTGTACAGTTGACCTAAAACTTTCGGAGATTTTGGAATCTTAAAGCGTATATGATATTCTCTAAACTAAAATGTATAACTGCCTCACTATTTGTTTCTCTGAAACGTGAATGTTGTTTTTGAAGTCCTCGATTAAAACTGGACAATAAAAACAAGTAATGTTAAAAAATATTACAGGCCGTCAAACCGAAAAGATCCATGACTAATAAAAGATCTTTTTCCGTCTTGCAGACAACGTTTGTTAAAACTTCAATAATTTATCCTTTGTCGTTTTAGGGTACTCATGTCAATTATAGGTTCACTTTCGAGAAAAACTTAAACCAACGAACACTTAATACACACGGAAATGTAAAACTCCAGCCTTTGGTGAGGTACGTAAAGTCTATATATAAATAAATATTTCTGATAAAAAAAAATTAGGAATGGTGTTTCTTGACCTTTCTTTTAAATACTCGTTTGCCACTAACAAAAAGTAATTGTAGTTTACAATATTTTGCCTAATAATGTTGTATCTTATAAAATCTATGTAATTTATTTATGAATAAACTCTAAGTGTTTTATCTATTGTCTGTATTTAACTAGAGGGACTAGTAAATGCTGCATTTTATTATAATTTGTCAAAATAGCTAATCAAAATAAGTAAAATATATTTATTAATACAGGGTGTTCATAAAGTCACGCGAGTGAATATGGTGAAGTGTACATGCATAGTCACTCGCGGCGTGACTTTATAAACACCCTGTACTTAGCTCATCAGAGTAGTTAAGTAACACAATCGCACATTTTTTGCTCGCGTTTTCATCGGCTATTTCTTGCTTCGGACTCTCATAGTAGGTTTTTACATTGAATTGGTGCAATTCCCATAAATGATGTCAAGAATATCATTAACAGTTTTATACATCTTATTTAATAATAACGACAGTGTACGTTCAAATGGTGTTTATTGACAATTTGTTATTGCATTTGACACGCCGCAAACTTTGGAGTCTTTTAATCTTGTCTACCCTATAGTTTTAGATAGTTTAAAATGGCTTTATTTGAGCTGCCCACGTTATTGTTACGGTGAATGAGGATGCGGACCAGTCCGCAAGATCCACTGCTTCCTGTCCCCACTGCGGCTACCCGCCAACTTCTTCCAGGGATTCGGACTGGTCTGCATTGTCTGGCAGCAACGTTGAGCTGCCATAGTTGACCTCAATAAGATGCGCCAGCGGTGAGAAACTGCCTTTACCCGCTTTCAAATAGTCCATACCAATCTTACCCAAGGGGTTTTATAAGCAAGGAGTCCTCGACCCTACTGTGATTACTGCATTGTTCCCTTGACTGTACGTCACTTTCTGGTCGAGTGCCCCAGTATAGCTGTCTTGCGGCAGCGTCGTCTTTTGGAGTACTGGGTGAAGATTAGCACCTATCCTCTTTCTTCGATACTATCAGTGTTCCAGTAGCGAGAATTTAAGTTTATGGAGGAGGCTGACCTCTCTTCTCTTTTGTAGGTACTTGAAATCCTTATATTTTACAGTTTTCATTTGCATTTCATTCATCATTCATTCATTCCACTCGTATCATTTAATCTTCGTATTGACATTTGTCAGCCATCTCGTATTTTTTAAAAATTCAGGAGTTAGGTTAAGAAATGAATAGTTTAGCTTGGAAAACGGTAAATTTATAGTATTACACCCGTCTTCCTTTGGTGGTGAAATTTATGTTTTTTCTATGGTTTTTGATGTGTTTTGAACGAATCTGACCTTCAAAACCGTCGGAAATGACTCGTTTTTGAGATACCCCCTCCCCCAGCCGGCAATGTGGGGGAAATCACAGAAAACGAGTCATTTCCGACGGTTTTGAAGGTCAGATTCGTTCAAAAACCATAGGAAAAACAAATTTCACCTTCAAAATTGACCTGACCTAACCTATCCTAACCTAACAACCTAACCTATCCTAACTTAACTAAACCTAACCTAACCTATCCTAAAAGAAAAACAGGAATTACCTTTTAAAATCTAAGACAGAATAATCACAGTAGTCTTTTCTTCATTTTAAGCACAATGTAACTTTTTCTACAAGGCCACAGTTTCTGGTCTTGACGATATGTACACTCCATTTTGCAATGTGGACACTTCACTACTGTCGGTACAACACCGTGAGCACGCAGAAACTCAACACTTTTTTCTAAATTTTCATAGAAAGCGACAATACAGCGGTAATAATCGAACGAACACATGTCACACGAAGCCATTCCGGTAGCAAACTAATTCAAATTCGAAATGGATGGAGCGCTTTGATTGGGCAGACATGTGACGTCAACACAAACGAACACACAAACGAACGTACGAACACGCACTAGATACACACCAAAAAAACGTTTATATCTCGAAAACGAAGCATTTGCGACGAAAACGCTATAGAAGAAAAGTGTCTTAGAATTAAAAAATCTACCTAATGAATGTATAATAATTGCTGGACGTTAGACGGGTGTAATACTATAATAATACCTGGAAAACAGTGTAAACCCAAAATTTGTAAAACGCCAAAACCACCCTATACAGTCTTGGGCTTCGTTGGTACACTTAAAATGAAGTAATTAATATGATTAGTAACGTAGGATAAGACCTTTAGCTAACATTTATTAGAAAACCAAAGATAGACATTAATTACAAACGTAAATATTGAATTTTAAAAATACATAAAATTCGCTATTGCGTCCAACGATACACTACATAAATCTAATCTATAACATGCTTTTTTTAAGGATTTAGTGTGTATATATATATATATATATATATATATATATATATATATATATATATATCTTTTGGAGCTATTGAAGGATAGGGACCCCAGCCTCCTTTAGTTAGCTTTATAAGGCTAACTAACGAAAATATCATGACCTAACCAATCGTCAAGGGCGTACAGTTAACCTAACGATTGGTTAGGTTAGGTCGTGATATTTTCGTTAGTTAGCCTTATAAGCCTAACTAAAGAAGGCTGGGGTCCCTATTCTTCAATAGCTTCAATCTTTTTTTATTTATTTCTGAAATATAAATAAAATACATAATTTCATCGTAGCATCATTTAATCCGTGAAGGACAAGAACACCTACCTTTAATGATATCGAGATCATCAATGTTAATTTACATTTGATTTTAGTAGAAATAAATTATACACGTATAATCTCTTCATTTAATTCGTCTCTGTGTCCAAGTCGGTAGTCAAACACGTTATTCCTTCTTTTGCCTAACTCGCCTAAGCTGTTTCAAAATGTTGCAGTTCCCTTCTGAGGTTTAAATACTTTTAATGGAAGAGATTTGCAGTTTTTTTAATTGTAATTTTATCTCGTTGTTAAGTCAGTGTTGCTCGTGAATCCTTTCTCTGTGTTAGGTCACTTAACATTTCGACTATTTTAACAAAATTTATTGCAATATGAAAAGTGCGTAATTTTTTTTTTCTGTTTTACTAAAATTCGTTTCTAATGAAATGAAAATTTTGTACCAAAAAGTTTAGATCTGTTATAAAGCAAATTTAAGATTCTACATTAATGGTTTTTACCAGTATGCCTGTGAATGACACGTAGCACGGGGAAAGGGTTAACAAAACTTAGTAATAGGATTTAGAAAATAATTTCATGCTGGGTAATGATCCATTATTTACCCTTAATTCCTCCGCGATTTAGGCTGAAGAAAGATTATTACGATGAAGAAGTAAAAAGGTTGGTGAAATTGGCAACTCCAATTACGATAATATCAATTGAAAATTTCACTCTTCCATTTTCTGAGGTAAAGTAAACTTACGGATTCGTATGGGAAGGAAATTATTAAAAATGAATCACTTATTTAACATATCAGAATTATAGTCACATACAGTAAACTACAACTCGTAACCACTTCACTGTTTCTCTTCTACAGGGTGTCCATAAAGTCACACATCATAGGAAAATACATTTATTTTGTTGATTTATTTTTTTTGTTTTAGTTATTTGTTCGAAATGATTCCCACCAATCTCAAAACATGTTTGTAAACGAAAAAGCAGTTTTCTTTGAATGTTCCTCAACGTATTTGGCCTGATGGAGACATAAATAAATAGACATTGCTTACGTTCCTATGATGCGTGACTTTATGGACACCCTGTACAAAGAAATTTAAACGAAGAATTTTAAATGTTTGGTCAAATTTGCATGAAACTAAAACTCTTGTTTTGATTTAATGCAATAAAATATAATTCATCAAATTGGAAATATTCCAACCAATGATACCTATAATTTATATTAATGTAAACCTTTCAATTTCAGAACAATATTTACGTGGTTTACTTGAACAAATCTTCTCCAAATTTTGAAGCAATTTCGATACTAGTTCGTAAGGTCGTCCTGTGCATTATTTTCATTTGATACGATAGATTTCAAAATTAAACCAAATGTTTTATATTTTTCTCGTCATTAAGTTAGGAACAATAGAAGTGCGCAGTTAAAATGACTTAATTCCACCTACATTGTGGCCACAAAGTCCCTTTGCATGAAAAATAAGGGCACCATACAGATATGCTGTAATTTCACTGCGAAGGGACTTCGTGGCCACTGTATATTATATTTATATTTCTTTGTTCATTTTTTTCTAGATTTTTGGGGGTGGGATGATACTCTAATAGACATTACGGATGTTAATCAGTTCTATTACTTCAGCTCGACAATTTTTATAATTCGACACCCTTCTCCTTATTCGTAAGTAATTAATTACTTTCACCAAATTCCACATTTCCAATATTTTCTTTAAGTTTTGCTAAGTTTCAAGTATAGAAATTCTACTCCAATTCTATAATACTATACTCACACTCTGGAAGAGTTACAACAAAATATTACCAACATCATTGTCAACTTTCAGCCAGAGGTGTTACAGTCTGTGTCCAGCAACGTGCTTCGCCGTGGAACATAGCAGTGAACACTTCCAGCATTTGTTATGAGGTGTTTCGACAGCTACGGTTACAGTTTCTCGTAACAAAGTTTCATGCGTCTCTCAAATAGTGTTACTTTTTATCTAGCATTTTATTTACATTTCTTTGGGTTAACTGATAAAATGACCAGCTTACACATTATTATATTTGTATTTAATGTGTGTAATTATTTATTTATTTTATTTATTTATTTATTTATTTATTTATTTATTTATTATTATTATTATTATTATATTATTATTTATTATTATTTATTATCCTCCAATTCTGCCGTAAAGTAGCTCTTGGATTTATGTCTGCCAATTAGTGATCTAATCCTCACGCGTTCAATATGAGATTGTAATAACTATGATGGTCTTCTACGTCTACTCATATTGTCAATCGTGTCAGTTTCATTGTACAGGGTGTACATAAAGTCAGGATCTATTTTTGTGAAGCACTTGGAAATTATATGGAATTCAATCATAAAATGATAAAGTGGTAACATTTATTAAATAATTAAGAGTAGGATTCGACGTGACGCCCATCAGTATCCCTGCACAGCTCAAATCGTTCCGCAGCATTTCTAAACACATTCTGGAGCATTTGCGGGGTTATGTTATCTGCAGCAGTTCGTATACGTGTACGTAAGTTTTCAAGACTCGTAATCTTCGTCTGATAGACGCGCGATTTGATAATGCCCCATGCAAAGAAATCTAAAGCCCGTTAAATCTGGTGATCTCGCTGGCCAAGGTCTGTTGCTTCCGCGTCCGACCCAGCGATTTGGAAAACGTCCATTTAGATAATCCTGAACAATTTTGGCATAGTGACAAGGAGCACCATCATGTTGATAGACGACGGGGATAAGATTGTTAGTACCGTCGTCTATCAACATGATGGTGCTCCTTGTCACTATGCCAAAATTGTTCAGGATTATCTAAATGGACGTTTTCCAAATCGCTGGGTTGGACGCGGAAGCAACAGACCTTGGCCAGCGAGATCACCAGATTTAACGGGCTTTAGATTTCTTTGCATGGGGCTTTATCAAATCGCACGTCTATCAGACGAAGATTACGAGTCTTGAAAACTTACGTACACGTATACGAACTGCTGCAGATAACATAACCCCGCAAATGCTCCAGAATGTGTTTAGAAATGCTGCGGAACGATTTGAGCTGTGCAGGGATACTGATGGGCGTCACGTCGAATCCTACTCTTAATTATTTAATAAATGTTACCACTTTATCATTTTATGATTGAATTCCATATAATTTCCAAGTGCTTCACAAAAATAGATCCTGAATTTATGTACACCCTGTATGTGTTGAGTAGGTTTTGAATGCTTGTACGTAAAACCTTCTTTGTATAACATTATTATAGTATGCTTTACCTCACGCGAAATAATGGCCTTTGGAGCTACAAAAACATATTATTTATATTCATCAGTAAAAAATTTCATGGAGTAATGTAATGATGGGGGTTGTTTAACCCCCATTCGCATCATTTAAGGACGTATGACGGACGACACCTACAGTTTTATGTGGGATCCGAACCACGGGTCGGTACATCATCTAGACACGGAGGATGGTCTCTCATCCTACTAATTCTACTACCCAAACTCATTGTCGCTTAACCTCGCTGATTGACGAGAAGCGGTTACGACACTGGCCAAGATGTAGGCCTACTTCATATGAAATATTTCATAGAAAATATTTCATATACCAAATATTTGGTAAATAATGCGCGGATCACATCACCCGAAATTACATAACCAGATAATAATTTTCTGATGTATTGTAATGTATTTTAACAGAACCTGGTATCCGTTTTTTGTGCATTTGAGCAAGTTTTGAGATAAATAATTTTTTTTCAAAGAAATGTATTTCTCGAAAGCTGCTTAATTTCACCAAAAAAAAAACAAAAAAAAAACGGATACAAGATTTTGTTAAAACGACTCAAAATATATCAAATAAATATTTTCTGGTATATAATTTTATTTTCTTTATTGTAACCTAACCTAACCTATAAAATTACACTTTTTTGCACGCTTACTCTTACGGTCAGTATATTGCCTATTACAAAAGAAAATATTTCGGCCTTTTCTATAATTACTCTTTTTCCACAGTTCGGACATAAACGAGTTTTTAATATCACACCGTGATTTGTTAAAAAAATTAAAAGCTTTATCTTCGTCTAAGGCAGTGGTTCCCAAACTTTTATGGTGGCGACCCTGAATACAATATTGTCCTGGTCTGGCGACTCTAAATGCTGGTACACGCAATGTTAATGACCAATCATTTTGATACGTTGTGTTTATATTCATATAGTTTGATTGAATCAGTCGTTGAGAATTTCCGTCCCGCGACCCTCAGGAACACCTTCCCGACCCTCACTTGGGTCGCGACCATGGGTTTGGGAACCACTGGTCTAAGGTAACAAGACGAATTAAGTCTCCAAAGTCTACTTCACAACCGGCACAGTTCATGGTCACAGAAACAAAGAAACAATTATTTGCCACCAATACTTTCAGCTGCCAATTTTGATTAGATAACATTAAATATAATTTTTTTTATCTTATTAATATTCATTTGGACAGCATATGAAAAATATTGTATTTTCTTTCATTAGTTTTTACAAGGATTCTGAATGTATTGTTGTTCTTTTAAGATTTAGGTGATGTGTTCTGAGGAATATTAACCAGATATTTCATGGAGTAAATACTGGTTTTTATCGACATTTTTTCCGACATTTTATGCTTATGAATAAAATAGTAATGAATGTATTTAAAAATACCTGATTATGAGTTTCATCATGCATCGAATATCATAAAACCAGAGAGAGAAGGTTCTAGTACATTTTCCTAAAATTGAACTAAGATACGTTAAGGCATAATTGCAATTTATTTGTACACACATTCCTTCGAAAACAAGCATAATTTGGGTCTTATTTCAAGAAAAGAATGAATTATAAAAGATAAAATTACATTGCTGAATCCATACCGCCATTTGTACGATGAAGTGGCAGTCTCGAGACTTTTGCGCGTGTATGCAATGTATGTATGTGTATATTTACTGTATTTATTATTTATTTTTCAGAATCTTTATACCACAGAATTATACTTTCTATAAACCTTCATCAAATGAGATTGTTTCCCTTTTCGATGAACGAGATGACACAATAGTAAGACAAAAAGTAGAGAGAAAGAAGCATCGTCTAACAGGATTCACTGCAGAGGACTTAGAAGAGTTAATTCAATTCATATGAATTACGATATTCATGAAGGATTAAAGACAAATTCTAACACTGGTCGACATGAAAGCACACATAATGTAATTATTCATTCCTAATGTAATTGGTTTCATTATTCTCCAATGTTCAAAAATTTCAATATTCTGAAACTAAATGACTTGTATAAACTTACTCTTGGTATAAGTTTGTACGAAGTTGCTAATAGAAACTATACTTCGCCCATTTACAGGGCGATTACCCCCATCAGACCGACCATAATCATAATACAAGGCTTCCCAATGATTTCATACATAAACCAAATTATTTCATGCAAATTGCAGGAACTGCTTTCTCCTACAAATGGGCAAATATCTGGAACGCTATGCCTATAAATATCAGACAAGCACCATCGTTAATTTCGTTTCGCAACTCAATAAAGAAACACTTCATTAACTCCTATTAATATATATATATAGGGTGTCCCATAAGTCCGGCATCATAGGAAAAATAATAAAAAAAAGGCAAAACAAAAGCTTTTATTTACAGAACGTGCTCAATATGTCCACCATTGTTTTCAATACACAAATTCAGACGTGATACCCAGTCAGCAAGCACACGGTGAATGATGTCAGGAGTAATGGTGTTACACGTTACTTTGTCTGTTGGTTTAACATGTACACCAGTCATTAAACATCCATTTTGACCAATGAATATATTAATGTCGAGAAAAGAGAGAGTATTATTCAAGGAAGGTTCAAATGTGAATTTTAATGTACTTAGTTCATGAAGTCTTCGAATAAATAAAGGAATGTGGTTATTGTTTTTAAATAGCATCAAGGTATCGTCGATATATCTCATATACAGTTTTGGGTTGTAGAAGTTGTTTTCTTTCATTATTTTATTTTCTAAGTTTGACATATAAAAAAAGTCTGCGAAGATAGGTCCTAATGGTGTGCCCATAGCAACACCATCTATCTGTATGTAGGTTTCATCACAGAATCTAAACGGAGTTTTTGTACAACACAAAATAAGTAATTGTTTCATATCTTCTTTTTTTAAGGTTGGTGCAATTAAATTTTGATTATTGTAAACATTGTCCAAAATTATTTCTATGGTTTCCATGACTGGTACATTTGTAAAAAGTGATTCCACGTCAAGAGAAACAAGTTGTTCAGCGTTGGCTATTTTTAAGTTAGATAATTTAGCTAGTGTTTCGGTTGTAGAATTTACAATAAAATTTTTGTTAAGATATGGTCTTATTATCTTATTTAAAAACTGAGCGATATCATGTGTGACAGTTCCGCTCATTGAGATGACGGGGCGTAATGGTGGATTAGCAGAGTTTTTATGAATCTTAGGTAGTCCATAAAGATGACCATCATTATAACTTCCTGATCGTTTTAGTAATTTGGAGATGTTTACGTCATTTATGAATTAGCAATTTATTTATTTAATTTTTTGTTTTAAGTGTTGTGTTAATATTACATTTCGAAAATTTACTATTATTGCTGACAATATCTCTTAATTTATTATTATATTCATTCTTGTTCAATATAACAGTACTATTACCTTTATCGGACTTTTTATTATGATTTCATCATTGTTTCTAAGAGATGATATCGCGTCATGTTCATTTTTTGTTAATTTTCCATGATTATTATTTTCAATAAATGAGATTGAAAAGGTTTTTAATTTCGTTTTAAGTTCATCATCATTAATCACATTTATTTGACCATTATGTTCATTGTATTTCATTTTTTCATAAAGTCTTTCGGTTTCAATTTGTTTTTCTAACTTTTTAGATGGTTTCCTAAGCCCAAAATTTAATCCTTTGTCAAGTATTTTAGATTCGTGTTCATTAGGTTCATAATTTGATAAATTAGTCACTATTGATTCTTTGTTTTTCTGCATAATTGTTCCTCCATAAAGTTTGTGTAATTTATTTAAGTGTTTAAACTCAATGTCATCTTTGAATTCTCTTAAGCTTCTATTTAAGAATAAGATAGAAGAATAGAAGTGTAGATTTCTGGTTTCTTTTCTGAAAAGTAAAACATTTTTAATGGATTCTTTTTAAGGTCCATTAATTTATCTTTGTTTCACAATTTCGCGTTTGAGAAGTTGCGTTTTGAAATTTTCTGTAGACTTTTCTTTGTGAGCTGTTTTGTCGTAAAGTCTTATGTTCAGAAAATTAGGAAACAGCTGATTATTGAGGCAAAATTTTAGGGATCAGGTTAAGAATAGCGAACCCAAAATTAAACATGTTAAGAATGGCGAACCCAAAATTAAACATGTTAAGAATAGCGAACCCAAAATTCAACAAGTTAAGAATAGCGAACCCAAAATTAAAGAAGTTAAGAATAGCGAACCCAAAATTCAACAAGTTAAGAATGGCAAACCTAATGTTTCAACAGGGAAAAATACTTCGAAAAAAAAAATATGCTCCACTATTTCCATATAGCCAACTGATGGGGTTGTACTTGTATCAACTAAACCGAACACCCATACTTGATATGCGGGATATTTTTGCTACCCGCACACGAAGGGTAGCAAAAATAACTGAATGCCCGGTTAGGTTAATTGAATGCCCTGTTAGGTCAACTGAATACCCGGTTAGGTTCATTGAGTGCCCGGTTAGGTCAACTGTACGCCCTTGACAATTGGTTAGGTTTAGTCGTGATATTTTCGTTAAAACTAACGAATCTATCAAGACTAAACCTAACCAATCGTCAAGGGCGTACAGTTGACCTAACCGGGCATTCAAATTTTATCCTATGTAAATAATGGTTTTTACAAAATTCTCCATGTTAAGAATAGCAAACCCAAAATTATCCATGTCAAGAATAGTGAACCCAACACCCTATGGGTTCGCTATTCTTAACGTGATCCAATTTTAGAAAGTCGATATCAGCCTGTCTTTATAAAGGATTTACATTTAATTTCCAATATTCTGAACAGTAACAAAAACCCTGATAAGCAACATCATGTGGTGTACCAATTTACGTGTCCTGTAGTTGACTGTACGTCGACTTACATTGGTTACACCACAAACCACATTAAAGAGATAGCATACCAACATAAATATCGTCCAAGTAAAATTAACGAACATTACAGAGTAGATCATAAAATATTAAAGTTAGAAAATATCTCGCAAAACTTTCAAATCTTCTACTCATCACATAACGTACAAAAACTAAAAATTGCCGAAGTCTTTTACATTAAAATGAAAAAACCGAAAATTAATATAAAATTTAATGAACTTTCGAATATTCTTAAATTAATTTGAAATTGTATCAAATTTACAATCCAAAAAAATATATATAACCCATTTTACTTCAAAATTATGTATAAAGCTCTGAAGATGTTCAAAGTATATGAACGAAACGCGTGAGCAGAAGCAAAATATGAAGACAGTATTCTTAGCATACTGCAAATTCTTATCTAGAATTATTATTAAGAAACTCAGTACTGAAAATTAAAAACTATTCAGAATATTGGAAATTAAATGTAAATACTTTATAAAGACATAGGCTGATATCGACTTTCTATTATTATTATTACAAGGTTACCTGACCCGGCTTTGCCCGGGTTAAGGTTAGGTACCCCCCCGGGTACCTAACCCCTAAAGGGCATAACCCCGTCCCCAATGACTAAACTACAGAAAAGAACGCAGCCGTGAAAATTTTGAGCTTCACAGTGTGTCAAGATTTCTGAATCTAACCCCCTCCCCCATTACCCCACCCCTCCCCATTACCCCACCCATCCCCCATTACTGCCCGGGATAAATTTCACAGACAAACAGACAGGCTAAACTACAGAAAAGAACGCAGCCGTGAAAATTTTGAGCTTCACATTGTGTCAAGATTTCTGAATCTGATCATTTCTGAATTTTTTCTCACAATTTTTTCTCACAATTTCTGAAAGTGTGACGGACAGATGGACGGACAGACGGACAGCTCTCTTATTATAGTATAGACTAGTACAGTTCCCGTCGCTTCGCTGACGGTTAGACAGGCTAAACTACAAAAAAAGAACGCAGCCGTGAAAATTTTGAGCTTCACATTGTGTCAACATTTCTGAATCTGGTATCTCCCAAAACCTCCTCACCCCCATTCATGCAACTTGGGGGCTAACCCCCTCCCCCATTACCCCCACACCTCCCCATTACCCCACCCATCCCCCATTACCCCCACCCCCACCCTTCCCCCATTGCTAAACTACAGAAAAGAACACAGTCATGAAAATCTTGAGCTTCACATTGCTGCCCGTAATACAATTTCTGAATTTTTTTCTCACAATTTTTTCTCATAATTTCTGAAAGTGTGACGGACGGACGGACGGACAGACGGACGGACAGCTCTCTTATTATAATATAGACTAGTACAGTTCCCATCGCTTCGCTGACGGTTAGACAGGCTAAACTACAGAAAAGAACGCAGCCGTGAAAATTTTGAGCTTCACATTGTGTCAACATTTCTGAATCTGGTATCTCCCAAAACCTCCTCACCCCCATTCATGCAACTTGGGGGCTAACCCCGTCCCCCATTACCCCCACCCCTCCCCATTACCCCATCCATCCCCCATTACCCCACCCCCACCCTTCCCCCATTACTGCCCGGGATAAATTTCACAAACAGACAAACAGATAGGCTAAACTACAGAAAAGAACAGTCATGAAAATTCTTGAGCTTCACATTTCCGCCCGTAATACAATTTCTGAATTTTTTTCTCACAATTTTTTCTCACAATTTCTGAAAGTGTGACGGACGGACGGACGGACAGACGGACAGCTCTCTTATTATACCGTGTGACCACAAAAATTGTCCCTGTTTTTAATCGCTTATTACTCAGTCATTATTGCAGCTTCACAAATGAAATAAAAAGCATTCGAAAGAGAACATTTTAAAGTTTTAATTTATTCTACATGTGTTCAAAGTGACGTCCCTGGACATTCTTACATTTCACACAACGGGAAAGGAAGTTATTTATTACATTTTCCAAAACGCTGCATTCAATGGACTGTACACTCTCTACCACCGCTTGCTTTAATTCTTCGATAGAGGATGGCTCCTGCCTGAATACTTTGTCCTTGACAAATCCCCAGAGAAAAAAGTCCATAGGTGATAGATCGGGAGATCTTGCGGGCCAGGGAAACTGCGAGCGATGAGAAATGAATCTTTGTTCAAAAAATCTTGTTAAACATTCCAGTGATTGCCTAGTTGTGTGGGCTGTTGCTCCGTCTTGCTGAAACCACTTGTTACTGCAGTTTTCTTGTTCAAAAACAGTGTTCAGCATTTCTACATATCTTTCTGAAGTTACTGAAAGCGGTCTCCTTGTCTCTGGGTCCTCAAAAAAGTAAGGACCATAAACCTTGCTGCTACTCAAACCACACCATACAGTAACTTTTGGTGAATGCAGAGGTTTCTCCAAGTGTATATTTGGCTTGTTTTGTGACCAACACCGGTAATTCTGTCTGTTGATGAACCCATTGAGATAGATGTGGCATTCATCACTGAATATTATGTCACTTAATCTTATCTGGTTTTGTTCAATTATTGTTTCAATGCGTTCACAAAACATCAAACGACGCTGGTAGTGTTGTTCGCTAAGCTGTTGCAAACACATAATTTTGAATGACTTCATTCTCAAATCCAACGTGATTATTTTCCGAATGCTCTCCCGTTTGATTCCTGTCACAGCTGATAGTCGTCTCACAGATTTCTTGTTGTCCGTTTCAAGCTGATTTGCGACTGAATCAATGTTTTCAGCGGTTCGCACACCTTTGCTGCGCCCAGAGTTGCCTTTATGCATGTTCTTGATTGAGCCGTGATGTTTCCATTTTGCGAAAATCCTGCGAATCGTTTTAGGATCTATGGTCCTTTGCTGACCGTATTGTCGTCTGAAAGACCGTTGGGTGGCAACTACCGAGCCATGTTTGATCATCTCTTCTGCGATGAAAACACGTTGCATGTCCGACAAATAACGCATGATTGTGGTGGATAAAACTGTCATTTTTTTATAAGTACTGATTTCGTATCTAGGATATCGAAAAAATTAAATAAAACTTTAAAATGTTCTCTTTCGAATGCTTTTTATTTCATTTGTGAAGCTGCAATAATGACTGAGTAATAAGCGATTAAAAACAGGGACAATTTTTGTGGTCACACGGTAGTATAGAAGATTATTATTATTATTATTATTATTATTACTAGTACAGTTCCCGTCACTTCGCTGACGGTTAGACAGGCTAAACTACTACAAAAAAAGAACCCAGCCGTGAAAATTTTGAGCTTCACATTGTCAACATTTCTGAATCTGGTATCTCCCAAAACCTCCTCACCCCCATTCATACAACTTGGGGGCTAACCCCCTCCCCCATTACCCCCACCCCTCCCCATTACCCCACCCATCCCCCATTACCCCCACCCCCACCATTCCGCCCACCCCAACCCTTCCCCTTCCCCCATTGCTAAACTACAGAAAAGAACACAGTCATGAAAATCTTGAGCTTCACATTGCCGCCCGTAATACAATTTCTGAATTTTTTTTACAATTTCTGATTTTTTTCTCACAATTTCTGAAAGTGTGACGGACGGACAGACAGACAGACGGACAGACGGACGGACAGCTCTCTTATTATAGTATAGATTATTACGGGCGGCAATGTGAAGCTTAACATTTTCATGACTGTCTTCTTTTCTATAATTTTATTGACCTAATAATTAAACCGACAGTAACTGTGAGTTCAATTATTGGATCAGTAAAACTACAGATATGAAAATCTTAAACTTAATCTTAAGATTTTCATGAAAATCTCAAACTTAAGTGTCTTGACACAATGTGAATGAAGCTCAAGATTTTCATGGCTGCGTTCTTTTCTATGGTTTTATTGCGGTGCTGGGGCCTTCGGGCCCAGTAATTGGGGGGTGGGGCTGGTCACATATATATTTTCGTTTATTACTCATCACCCCAATCCACCCTACGAAGTTTGGTCGAAATCGGTTCAGAAAAGAAAGTTTTTCTGCTAAATTATAGTAGTAATTAGAAAATACACTTTAATCGTGTGAGAGGTTAAGATATATTATATTTACACAGTTATAAATCTTAAGTAAAAATTTGGCCTTGAATCACTGCATTTTTGTTAAGTAGGCCTAGTCAAGAGTGGACCAAACCGAGTTTTATTTACATTTTGCGTCACAAACTCAAGTTGCCTCCGCGTTTTTTCCAGTCCACGAATCTGTCTTGAAGTCAGTGAAGTCAAGAACTTACCTTTAAGTCTCAAATCAATTTTTAAACGAAATTAAAAGGCTTTAATTTTTGTAATGTACTCAATTATATACATTTTAATTGACTCTTTCTGTGTAATTTACGTTATGCTTTTAAGTTGTTATATCGTTCTAATTATGCGGATAACTTTGTAATTTCGTGTTATATTTTTCACCTTTAGAACCCTGATAATGAAACGAGTAAGTTTCCAAACGTTGATTAAATAAAATAAAGCTTAAAAGAGATAAAAATACTAAAAAAGCGAAGATTTTCGAGAGAACTTGCTCTCTTCATTCAGGCGGTTAGATTAAAACCGACAGCGAGAGTAAAAATTTAAAAATAAATAAATAAAATAAATTCATGCTTCAGGCTGCTCAAACCGGTGTAAAATGTTCCAAAAGGCGAAAGATTTTAGAAGCTAAAGATTGGTTATAAGAGCGAGTGAAAAAGTCCCGTGTTTTATATTAAAATTGTACATATTTTTCATAATAACGGATTGAACAAGGTTTCGTTTATCATTATATTAATTTTTAATAACTGAGCGTTATTAATAATGATGATGATGATAATGATAAGCTTTATTGGCAGAATATAAATCCCATAAAATAGAACAATATACTTGAAGGTAATAAGCGGTAAGATAACTCAAACAATAATACATTAAAAATGTATATTAATACATTAATATCAATATTGGGTTCGGTAATTAAACGATGTCTGTGGAGAGCCAAACTTTCGTCGGACGTATTAAAACTATATTTATATTGATAGTAGGCATCTTTTGAAATCAATTGTTTCACCAAAGGAAAGAGTTTCGCTGTTCAAACAGCCACTACATGGAATTTTATATACTCCAGCCTTAAAAGAAGAGTTAGATAATTAATTGATTTTTTGTAAGGGACTACGAGTGGAACAAGATATCTGTGATAGCAGATTAAGCTGAGAGGGAACGAAATTTCGCAGTGGCTGCTCATTAAAAGGTACCACCAGAACACCTCAAAAAGGCATATTCCTGGTAGTATTATTAAAAAAACTTCTTTCTGGCAGCTCTCAAAGTATTGTCAATAGAAGTGGGAGGATCTCTGAATTTTGTAAAGGAATCTTGATATAATAAAATTTGGAGTCAAGAAGGGCTACGTGTGGGGCTACGAGGGGTTACATATCCTAAGAGTTCGCAAGAACGTTCCCATAAGAATACCTGTTTAATAGATAAACTATGGGAGGAAAACCAATGGATATAATAAATGTTAGGATTGGTAGACTTTCCTGAAAATGGTAAAGGCCTGTCTATTATTAGAAGTTCTGATAATTTGAACGTCGAAGAACGAAAAAGTTGAATTGGATTCCATTTCAACAGTACACTTGATAGACTCGCAGCAGTGTTTCCCAAACATGGGTAAATTACCCCATTGGGGTAATTTGGTACTATGCAAGTACTTCTAACGTACGGAAAGTACATAAATAAATGACATGGCAACACTGGGACTGGCTTTACGTGGGGTACAGGTAGGGTAGGGGTCATTATGAAGGTATCCATGTGAAAATGAGGTAATGACTAAAAAGTTTGGGAACCACTGTGATAGAGGATAAAACACTGTTTAGTCTGCCCAGTATATAATTATGGTCCAATTGTGGCGGAAGCAGAACAAATATGTCATTAACATATCTGTACCAAGGAACTTCTGAAGTAAGGATTTCAGGAAGAAACGTTTTATTCAAAAAGTTCCATAAATAGATTACTCAGCGCAGAAGATAAAAGAGAACCCACAGTGAGACCGTCCTCCTGCCTAAAAAAATAAATTATTAAATTTATAAAAAAAGGAATGCGTCAAACATAATAATTATTAACATGATTACAAATAACATAATAACACAAAAACATGAACACGGTATACGTCAGGGAAAAACAAGCATATATATAACCGTGACGTCACAGATTTTCGTCTACCCAAACGCCACTATACTACTACTGGATGCTTCACGGTTTATGAGACCAATTGCAAATGATTCCTACCTCTCTATTTTTTCGCTCTTTCTTTCAAGTATGTAAAAATGTCGTTAGTTTCTGGCGAATATCAATTTATTATGTATTTTTACGTAAAATTTTCACTTATATATTAAGAAACCTTAAATATTGGCCATTAGAAAGACCTTTGGTTCCCCCCCCTCCCCTTGGAATGTATCTTCCACAAGAAATTAAGTAATATACTTCGCCAATAAATACTTTGGGCCCACTTTACTCCTTAGGAACATATCTTTGCGAAGTAAGAGGGACCTACTGTTTGTGAAATGGACTTCATACACAGTAATAACTACACATTGTACGATAAAATAAATAATATTTAGAAAAAACAAAGCTTCTAACATTATTCCTCACTTCACGTTCCTCACTTCACAGATTGGTAGTATTTACTGAGCATAAGAAGACCAATGATCTCTATAAATTATTGGATAGCGCATTAGCTTAAAATGTTGAAGTCACAAATCCGCCATATTGGTACTCCCAAAACAAAAGGATTTTGTGTTTTAATTTCCTTCGTGGTTATCTTCATCATAAATATTATTCACGTGTTACTTTCTTGAAATAATTTTCATATATACTGGAAAATAGGAAAGGCAGGATGTGTAGTGTTCCCAAATTAAGGGCCCGACAAGGGACCTCCTCAACACTGAAGGAAAATAGCTTGGTTGTCAGGGGGCCAAGACTTTTTAATCAGCTTCCAAAGGACCTCAGAAACGTTACAGGGGCCAAAGTTGAAGTCTTCAAGAGAAGACTAGATGCCTAGCTCAGGACGGTACCAGATGGGCCGGGTGTACCTGGCTATGTACAGTGGAGAGCGCAAGAAAGCAACTCGCTCCTCCACCAAGCCAGACCTAGAGGCGGGGCCATCAGCTTGACCTTCGTGTGAAGAGAGACCAACGCACGGAACAGTAACGAGGTTAACGAAGTTATACTGTATATACAGTATATATGGGGTGAATTTCACACTTAGACACGTGAAATGAATGAATGATGCAAACCAACAAGAAAAAAGAAAAAAATTATTCCAAGGCCTTTCATGTATTCAGCAGTACACCTCGTCAAGGAACCATTTTTTCTTTTTCCTTGTGGTTTGCATCATATATATATATATATATATATATATATATATTTACACCACCATGACCATATATATATATATATATATATATATATATATATATATATATAATCTTAACCACTAGGCCACCCAGGGTACCCATTTATCTACCAACCACATTATTGTGTGGAAGGATAAACAGCTGGGTTTTGCTCCGCGCCAGCTGCCGTCGCTGGGTCTCGATCCGGGGCCGATGGGTTCGTAGTCAGCGACGCTAACCACTACATCACCGAGGCGCATATATACTGTATATATATATATATCATATACTGTTACTGTCACTGTACTGTATATTCTTGAAATGAATGTAAAATTGAGGAAGTTGCAGCCTCTGAATTGGTGTCCATTCCAAAAAAATATTAAAATAAAGTTAAAATGTAAACTGAAATTGAACTTAAAAATTAAATTTACTTCTACTTTATTATCTATAATTATAATTAATTATATATAACACTCTGACCCTGCTGTAACCTTGACGTTGAAGGTATGACCCAGGTCACTCAGGGAGTGGGCGATTGCAAATCACCTGTTGGTGGGTAATATTTGTGTGAAGTATTATCCTAATCCTTTCATTTATTCAAAAGTTATGAAGCAGACAAGAAAATACCATGACCCTTCTGTGACCTTGACCCACGAAAAATACATGACTTCTGCTATGATCTTGACCTTGAAAGTATATCCCAGGGGTAGACGATTACAAATCATCTGGTGGTGGGTAACATTTGTGTACAATATCATCTTAATTCCTTCATTTATTCAAAAGTTATGGAGCAGACACGAAAAACAATCTGATCCCTGCTGTGACCTTGTGTAAAGTATTATTTCAATCCCTTCACTTATTCAAAAGTTGTGGAGCAAACGCGAAAAACATTCTGACCCGTGCTGTGACCTTGACCTTGAACGTATGACCTCGGGAGTGGGCGATGACAATTATCTGGGGGTGGGTAACGATTGTGCAAAGTATCATCCCAATCTTCTCATTAGTTTAGAAGATATGGAGCGGACAAATGTTGGAATTCTTCATTGTGGGAGTACCACTATGGCGTCTCGTTCGCTTCAATTCATTATATACATTATATAGTTGATGCGCTATCCAGTAATTTATAGGGATCAGTGAAGAAGACTCGTTTACGTCACAAGGGATAATTGGACATAAAGCACCTTTTACTGTAGGCGTTCTAAAGATTTTGATTTGACTACTACCGCATCATACTCTTCGTCTTAAATTGAAAACGTTTTTTGAGTTTTGCCGGTAGCAATGACTGAATTTTAATGTGAGGTGAAGTTTATTACTAGATTTAAGTGTTTCAAATTCGTTTACTATAACCTAAAGTACTTTTTGAATGTTATGAACATAATTGCAATTTATAGTAAAAACACTAACGCATTCTCATAAATCAAAACGACCGACGATAGAAAAAAAAATTATGAAAAACTTTTCCACTGTCGAATGTGGGACTGTCCTCTTTTTAAATAATTTTAATTTCAATTGAAAATAACATTTTAGAGAAGTTTTGAAACTGTTGTAATTTGTGAATTTAAACTATTACTGATAAGTATTAAACTTCGGGAACATCAGTTTTTTGAACCCCTGATTGGCAGAAACTTGGTGACGTAGGAAATAATTAACTAAACCTTAAACGACCATCTAACTCGGTGTAACCTAACCTGAACGTAAGTCACCCTGCTCAGAAGTATGAAACGGGCGGATCACCGAAATCTGGTGTTCCTGAAATTTAATATTAACCCTCCGACTAAATATAAAGTACCGAGAATAGGATTCTGTACAACCGATTTCTCAGAAGATATTTCCTCAAAATTATACATCATTTACGTTCTTCCGTACAAATATTAATGAATGATGCTCTAGAGCAGCGATTCTCAAACTTTTTCTTCTGTACCCCTTGAATTCTTTCACGGGATTTTCTGGATTTTCGAGAGAGCGAGGATTTTTACTTTACAACCGTGTGACTTATGGCCGTTTGCTAATCATATATAAAACTAAAAGGGTTGTATTTTCAGGACCCCTTCGCGTACCTTATAAGATTCCCTCGCGTACCTCTGGGCCCGTAGGATTGCCAGATTTTGTCCGGCAGAATGTGGGACAAGATTTTTTTTTTTACCAATTTTTTTTCAAATTGAAACTATTCAAGGGTTAAACAAACAAAATTAGAAAAGTTTTATTAAAACAATGCTTAATAATGCTTGATTTTTTTTATCAAATGCGGGACGTCTGGCAACCCTACCCTGGGAGTACGCCGTACTCCAGTTTGAGAGCCACTGCTATAGAGTTTGCGACACTATTTACTAGTA
Organism: Bathynomus jamesi; assembly: GCA_023014485.1. Lineage (NCBI taxonomy): Eukaryota > Metazoa > Arthropoda > Malacostraca > Isopoda > Cirolanidae > Bathynomus > Bathynomus jamesi. The sequence continues at coordinate 49,155 of JAJOZX010003958.1, forward strand.
GGTATAGTTTAAATTAGGTTGTCTCGGTTAAACGCGGGTTATTTTGGGGGGTCTGTTTTAACCAGTGATAGATTTGGTATCTGTTATTATACGAATTAGCATAACCCATGAGCACACCTAAGACTTTGTTTCACTACATATATATTTGAAGTAAAATACGAGTATATTTGTACGTATACAAAAAGCTGTTAAATGCGTAAACAGTCAATTTACTCCGTAAAGCAATTCCTACATTGTTCTCCCTTTATCACTTTTACAGAGAGGTTTAAAACCATTTATATTCATTTAGAATGAACCCTGTTGATCTATAAATTCTAAAAACAAATTTTAAAAGTATTAAATAATTGTTGTCAGGTCTTTAGTGCTAGCTACAATAGCAACTCAGAAAAGCCATCATCTGGTTTCTACTATAGCTGAACTTCAACACGATTCTGAAATGGATGAGAAAAACGCGAATAACAAAATGCTTTGTGGAAAAGCTTTGCTACCAATGATAAGCTCAAACTATTTTGATGTTGGTGCTGCGGAAGAATCACATGCTGTAAGTTATTTCCCTTTGTAGATTTGCTATTCTGTATTTAATCATTAAAGCAAGTTTCCCCTTAATCTTCAGTCGGTAATAGAAAGTTTGGCCCTTAAGACTGATTGAATTGTTTATATTTAACATGCTTATGCGTAATTTTTTTTTACTGTCATCGGGCACAGAATAATTTAATACTAACCAATTGTGAACAAAATAGTTTCATAGGCAATCGCTGTCGCATAACCTCTTGATATCCGTATGCCTTTGGTGTCATACACATCATTTATTAATCTTGTAACGTATTTTTAAATGTCTTCCGTCTGATTGATGGAATACTGATTTTGGCGATATCCTATTTCGGCGTCCCAAATTATTTAACAATACAAAATAAACAAATTAGCGTCCCAAATACAAGCAATTGGCGAATGTGTATATTAATCGCTTCCTGACATGTACGATAGTGCCGTATCCTGTGTAATATACTTGTCTATGTATTAAAAATAAATGCTCACATTATGGGTAAAAGTTGCTTAAAATTAATCGAAACCTGTGTGAAAATTATTGAATGCCCGATTAGGTCAACTGTTACGCCCTTGATTGGTTAGGTTAATTCGAGACATTTTCGTTTAAATTAACAAAAATATCACGACTTAACCTAACCAATCGTCAAGGGCGTACAGTTGACCTAACCCGGGCATTCCAGCCATGTTTTCTCATAAGAAATCGACAAAAATGATTCATTAAAACAAAACTAATGCTGTTAAATAATTTGGGACGTTATTCGTTTATTTTTGGTTGGTTGAATAATTTGGGACGCCAAAATAGGATATTGCTCTGATTTTAAATAATACTGTATATATCACTGAAGTGATTACTTCCTTCGACGCGAAGTATTTAAGTTCCGTCTATGCCCAGCTGAACAAAAATTTGAGCATATTAACCACGTTGGAGTTGATTAATGCTTCACATTCTGTTGGAGTTAAATGTTGTAATTTGTACTTAATCTTAGCTACATTCTTAAGCAATACACGAGGTCCTCGGAGGAGGAAGTGGCGGATCACTTGGAGATCCGTCACCCCAGCCTTTTTTAGTTAGCTTTATAAGGCTAACTAACGAAAATATCACGACCTAACCTAACCAATCGTCAAGGGCGTACAGTTGACCTAACGATTGGTTAGGTTAAGTCTGATGTTTTCGTTAGTTAGCCTTATAAAGCTAACTAAAACAGGCTGGGGTGACGGATCTTCTGGTGATCCAAAGTGGCTAAGCGACAAAAGTTAAAAACGCTAGAAAAACGCAGTTAAACATTGTATCAAATTTGAAAGTGGAATAACTTTTGAAGATATTTCGTAGCAGTATCTTCAAAAGTTACGACACTTTCAATTTGGTACAACTTTAACTGCGTTTTCCGACGTTTTTTTTTTTAAGTTTGTCGCTTAGCCATTCTTCCTCGAGGGCCTTATTTTGTTGTTTAACTGTTAGTCCGCAGAAGTTAGCACTTAATGTTTTGACTAAAACACTTTAGAACGACGGTCGTCGGTGTAAATAATTTGTAATAATAATGATTTACAGCAAAAACCTTTATACACGATATATTAAGTACACAAAACTGCATATTTTTATTTACGCCATCTAAAACAGCTTATTATTGTAATATCCATTCATTATTCTTCTTTTAAAAAGAAAAGTCTTTCAAAAGTTAACAAATTTATACATACTCTAAAAACTTAGTCATAAATGTTGTAATAAAGTTTGAAGAGGCAGAAAACTTTAATAAAATTTAAGGTTATTGAAAACTGCAAAAAGAAAAGTTTGTTTTTCACACCTCAAATTACGATATGGTTCGCAGAAATGGAGAACTGTTTTTTTAGCGTTTGCTAAAAACTTGTACATTAATTAAGAGAGAAATTACAAATTTTATCATCATACTGATGAAAATAAATATTAAAATAACTTTAAAATAGAACATTCAAATGTTAATTGAACTATTCATTTTCATTTTTAATTTAGACCTAAAGGCTAATTGGGTGTGGGAAATGAATTATATATTATAGAATACACTATATATTTAATTTTAAAATTCATTGTTATAGATAGGCAAATTTTATTATTCTTTCAGAGAATAAGCCAAATATATTTCTGACTTCCAGTAAATACTTGGAATATAATTTGTAGGTTTTATTACAGAATAATTACAAACAAAAACTTCAATTATTTTCTAACTTAAAATTAGCTTCAAACGAAAGCCGCCAATTAATTTGATTACTTTCCAAATAAATCACCAATATTAGGTGCTCTTCCAATATGTGCTCTACCTTAAAATTTACATTCCAATACGTGATCTACCTTAGATTATTCGGATTAGCAGCAGGTACGTTAGTTAGCCTTATAAGGCTAACTAACGAAAATATCACGACTTAACCTAACCAATCGTCAAGGGCGTATAGTTGACCTAACGATTGGTTAGGTTAAGTCATGATATTTTCGTTAGTTAGCCTTATAAGGCAGTTTCACGGTAGAGCACGTATTGGAATATGGTAGATCACAGTTTCGCGGTAGAGCACATATTGGAAGAGCACCCAAATATTATTATAGTCTATTTAAAGCATAATTTGAACCTTTCAATAACTAATTATAAATTTTGTAATTAGGATCCGCTCATCGGTTACGACCCAAATCGTCGTTCTTCTCTCGGTGGAGAATCGCTGTTGGAACATGATTTGAGCGAAGAAACTGTAAATTTAGACGACTGCAATGATTCTCTTCTGTCCGAAGCTCAGTTAGGGCTCGAGTATGCTGACGATATATTTATGTTGAGCAGATATAAAGAACATTTGAATCATCCTCAGAAATACATTGAAGAACAACCACAGGTGAAATATAGTAGTAAGGATTTAATCGAAGTTGTAGGATATCGATATCAGTCAGTGGAAATAGCTAAGATTGTCAAAGCTTAACACACTTCTTCAGAGCTGAAAAAATAACGCTACTTACGTATTAACGGGGGGCCACCACATATTGATGATTGGTTAGGTTAAGTTGTAATATTTTCGTTAGTTGTATTAGAATATGATGTATTAGAAATTTTCAACTAACGAAAATATTACAACTTAACCTAACCAATCATCAATATGTGGTGGCCCCCAGTTAATACGTAAGTACCAAAATAACTAATTTTCAGGCCAAGTATTTCAAATGTTATTGAATGCTTGACTAAATTTCTTTTAGTAACTGATGAGGAAGATATATTTGAAAATATTTATTTTACACAAATCATTCCTACATTTGTCTATCCTACTATGGATGTATCACAATGGACCGCTCACAACTAAACACAATCAGGATTGTCAGGTACTTCTAATGAAAAATTTGCGGAATGATCATTCAAAAATACCCTAAAAAAAAAAAAAAAAAAATTATTAAATTGAGACCCGTGCTATGATCCTACATTGATTTATCAAAAATCTTGGGTCCTGCGTGCGAATTAACAATTTGGGACATGTTTAACCACTTACAGTAAGTTTGAGACTTATACGCAAATTAACAATTTAGGACATGTGTAATGGCTGGGATGGTTTATATTACCATCAAGTCTTAATGCAATTGACAGTTTGATATACAGTATATGTGATGACATAGTTTATATTAATTTGGGTTCAGTGTAAACATTAAATATACATCACTATCAATGAAGTCTTTAAACGACTTAGTCATACGTAAAGATATTTATAAATCTCTTGTCTTTGCATATATTTTACTGTAGTAGATAGGATGGAATCAAGACCTGGGCAAAGTTAGAGACAGGAATTATTTCGAACGCTCTAGATTAAGGTCAAACTAGCAACTGTTGACACATTCTGTTAACAAAATGTTTTGTGTAACGTTTATTTCCGTTAACCCTTTAAGGACTAGTCCGCAGCATGTACGGTCACTCTTGTTACCAGAAGTATAGGTTTTATTGTTATTCAAAACTAATATTTTAGTAACTAGTCACTGAAATATACACATTTTGGGTTCCTTTCTCAACAACTAAATGACATCTATATATAAACATGTAGAAACATTTATAGAAACGAGGCATTGTAGTACAGTTTATATTATTACTTTGGTGGACCTTAAGGTACCATCCGTCATTAAAGGGTTAAGAGAGGATAGGATAGGAGATAAGAAGACGAGTTACTTTGTGTAAGGTTTTGTCAAGTTAAGTATGATTTGTTAGGTTTAGTTCAGGTACAGTAGGAGAATTTATGCCAGTTTAGGTAAAAATGAAGTTAGAATTTATGTATCAAAATTAATTTAATGCATTGGAATTTTACATAAATGACCAATGTCTATTACTTAATGCAAGTTGTAAATAAATAATTTTAGGTCTCAAATAGAGTAAAATATGAAAAAGACAAGGAGAGGAATGAAAAGTAATTTGTTTGAGTAAAATCAAACCTTGTCAGTGAGAGTTAACTTAAATGCAAACTTTTTGCTTTTAACAAAAACCTTTCGAAAAAGGATAAAATATTTTCCTGTACAATTCGGGTGTCTGATATCATCATCATGATATGGCCATAATATATTCACAGTATTTGAATATGAATATGCCGTTGAAAGCATGGAGGCTTTTTAGGCAAAATTAACGAGATTGTTTATTACACAATAGAAGTCAAAAAGGCAAGTAATCGTACTACTAATAATAATAATAAATGTATCTAATAATGGTAAATAAAAAGTTACGAAAGGTAGCTTTTGATTATTTTACAAAATTTTAAATAAAATAATCACTTGCATATTTAGCAGAAAATAAATGATGCTTGATAAAAAACTGTATTTTATAATAAATTATAAAATTAAAAGTACTTAATGAAATTAGTATATTTTAGATGTCATTATTACTATAGCAATAATGAGAGTAATGAACTTGTACATCAGTAGGAGCTAATGAAGTACTTCTTCGGTGATTTGCGAAATAAATTGTGATGAAGCATGTCTGATATTTATGGGAATTGCATGTCATAAATCCGCTCCTTTAAAAGAGAGTGAATTTCCTGCAGTTTCCATTGTATAGTTTGGTTTGCATATAAAGTATAAATGGAGAGTTTTTGTGCTTTGAATGGATGGTGTATGCTTTTTATTGATAGCTTTGTACATACAGTAGTGACAGTAGCAATGAATTTGTAAAAGTAATTTAGTTTTAAAATACAGGGTGAACCATAAATCGCTGTACCTTCGTATTATAACGACACACTCCGGTAAAGCTACTTATGGCCTACCCTGTATTTTGCTTTTTAAACATTGGAGAAGTGACTTTATCATTATTTGAGAGGGTTCGCAGACATTTTTTATGAATTACTTCCAAAGGATGTTTTATTTTTTGAACTACCCCATGTTCTTATGCAATATAATGTGGTGAATGAAGGGATGATACAGTGTAAGGTGTGCGTTTTGAGGAAGTCCGTTTCAGTTTAAATAATATGAAGAGCAATCTTGATATTTTGAATTCGATCTGTTGTACATTACTTTTGAATTTTAGTTTTACGTCTAAATTGAACTTGAAGTTCATTCACCCTTACAATTTTTTCATTTCCCCCGAACCTAATCTTTTAATTGATAGATACTGTCAGGTCGTATCTAGTGTTACTAACTCGTTAGTTTACTGAGTGGGATTGTAATTTCATCCAGTATTAATCTGTATATTTTTACTGCGATTGTATCAATGTCAGAAGCTTTACTTTTCAGATTTCTTTAGTGCTAGAGAGATATCGTTTAGTGGGATTGGATCAAAAGAGGAGAGGAGAAGAGTTTGGAGTGGGTTGTGGGTTTGTGGTATACACTGTCAGTAGCGAGTGTCAGTATTTGGAATCGAGACTGCAGTATTGGAGCCGATATTTGCAAAATTGTTCAATTGGCTTTCTTTGGGACCACTAAGAATTTTTGCATTCTCTGTACGAGGATAAAAAAAATTTCACATTTTTTGTGTTGAGTAATCCTTCAGTTTGTATGAAAAAAAAACCCGGTTGTTGTAAAGCAAGAACGTACGTAAGAACATAATTTAAGAGTATATGTAGCCACAATAAGACCTCGAGTTGAAAAGTTGCAAGATTGAGATTATACAGCTATAAAATTGAAAGAGAGCATAAATTGTTCAATTTCTTTTTATTTGAGGTTTTCCACCTTTAATTATTACTAAATGTAAGAGCATGATAAGTTTACTTGAAACATAGGTTATGATCAGGGCCGGATTAAGCATTGTTAGGGCCGGGGGCAATGAATATTTTCGGGCCAGTGTTACTAGAAAAACACAATTCTTTACTTGATACATCATACATGAGTGATGTGATCAGCTGACGGATCGATCAACAGAAAACGAAACAAAGATGTGATTACAGAAAATGTATACTTTGTTCACATAAATGGGATACTAAACTAGGTTTTGTAGAAGCGGAACCTAGAATTTTTTTTTCTTCCTCATGGTCGACCAATCATTTCAACGGTAGATTATAGCGTTTACATAGTTTCTTGGGGTCGGTCAGCATCTGGGGCCAGGGGCAAATGCCCCCTTTGCTCCCATTATAATCCGCTACTGGTTATGATGATATTTACATTTGTAGATGCTGTCGAAAGTTGTCGAACTAAGGTGGAGTACGAATCGACACTGTTTGTCCTTCCTGGAACTTCTTGCATATACTGTATTATCCCGTCTCGTACATAACAGGAATAGATTAATTTTTCTTTTTTAGTTTTAATAATTCGTCAAAAGAATTTCTGTATTCACGGTGTGATTCATTAATTAATAAATATAATTGGTTTGATTTTCATCGCTGCATTTCTTATTTTTGATTTCCAAAGTTGGTCACTCAGTCTGAATTTTATAATTTTCTTGTCATGATTATTTTTCCCAAACATTTTGAGGAATGTTTATACGGAGTTTTTCTCTAATGGCGTCTCTGACGATTTTGATAGGGTTTTTATTTGGGGAACCTTGTGGGATTCCAGGTCACCTGATGAAGTGTAGGTATTTCTGTGGTTCCTGTTTAAGGTCGCTGTTTAACTTTTCACTTTCTTCCTACTAATTCCGAGTCCGAATTCTGAAGTGGATATTCTCTCATAAGTTCGTTTATGAGCTGTTTTAATTGTTTTTTCTTCCTATTTATTCTGCCATGCTTTTCTGCCATTCAGTTTAGAATGAAAGACGGGTATGATTCCATATGCAAAGGTAATTGTTTATTTTCACCGATAAACGCGTGGCATTCCTGCCGTTTGGTCGCATTAAATTCCTCAATTCGTTGACAGAGATAGACCTCTTCGCATGCGGAGGGAGCAACGTTTGAAGTGGAAGGAGAAGGCATATACTGTACAGTATCTCTCCAGCTCATCCTGTTCCATCACTGAGCCTCCTGCCGGTGATGGAAGGGGGAGGGGGTTGATGGCGTTGAGGTTTAGTCTTTGTTGGATCGATGTTGTGGATTGCAATTTCTCTGGGACTTAATATCCATTAATCATTTACTATACTATATACACCTCGTAATCTCGTAGTAGTTCCATGCGTCGGTCTTTGTTACTCCCAGTACTTTCCTAGGTCTGGGTCTCGCCTCGGACTCCTGATTTAAGCCATTAGGGTCACCCCCTGGGTGCTTCTTGGTGTAGTGTAGTGTTTCAGATCCTACTTAAAGCTGTAGGTTCCCACAGAAGAAAGTATAGTGTGTAAGATGCATGTACGTGAAGTGAGGAATAGAGGGAGAAGCGTCTATATGAGAGCATGCTGGGCTGCTCACAAGGTAAATGAGAGACAGAAAAAATTACCTGAAGAGGACAGTGACAGGATAAACTACTGCCAAAATATATATAACCTTTGGTTTGCTTCTGCCCGAATTGTTCATTCTCACGAAGGTCAAGCTTTTCACTCCACCTTAGACCTACAGTTTAACGTGGAATCCGAACCACACCCCACCAGCGGCCCAGCATCTTAACTTCTTTCAACTGTTCCGCGCGATGATTCCTCATTTCACGAAGGTCAAGCTTGTCGCCCCTCCTCTCGAGTTGGCCTGGTGAAGTAGTGAGTTGGTTTCTTGTACTCTCCACCTCACGTAGCTAGGTACGCCCGGCTCATCGGGGATTGTTCTGGGCCAGGCGTCTAATCTTCTTTTGAAGATATCCACTGTAACCCCACTCGTGTTCCTTAGGTGTTTGGGCAGCTGATTAAACAGTTCTGGTCCTCTCACAACAAAACTATTTTCTTTCAGGGTTAAGGATGTTCCCTGTCTACCCTTTAATTTGGGAACACGACACAGTCTTCCTTTTCTACTTTCCACTGTTGTCTGGGGAGTTACAGGGTTCAGAGTAAGATTAGGGACTAGTTTCTCCATTATTTTCCAAGTGTAAATAATGGTGTATCTCTCTCTCCTCCTTTCCAGTGAATATACGTTTAATTCGCGTAACCTTTCCCAGTAATTTAGTTCTTTGCACCCCTTGATCTTGGCTGTGAAGCTTCTCTGAATCCCTTCTAGTTGTCTAATGTCTTCTTTTTTTATATGGAGATGTTAGGACCGAGCAGTATTCCGATTTTGGTATGATCAGTGTTTTCAGTAGAGGAATCATTATATTCCTCTCCCTTCGTTTAAAAGTTCTCAGTATCTGCCCAGTTACTCTCTCTGCTCTGTTTACTGCTATCTTATTTTGTGTTTCAAATTTTGCATCATCAGTCATTACAACCCCTAAGTCTTTTGCTTTAGAATTTCTCTAAAATTCCTGTCCATTTGGGGTATAATATGCCATGGATTTTAGGTCTCCTCTTTTTCCGTACCGTAACAGCTGAAATTTCTGTGTTAAACTTCATATTGTTGTCTTCCGTCCTTGTAGAATCTGTTTGTCGGTTTGTAGAGATCCTATATCTTCTGGGTTTCTTATTTTTCTACTGATCTTTGTGTCATCCGCAAAGGATTTTACTGTGCTGTCTCTGGTAACGTCCTCATCTATGTCAGTTAGCATGATTATGAAGAGTAGTGGAGCTAATACTGTTCTTTGTGGTACTGAGGTGAGGATTTCTGATGAAGATGCTCCTTGTACTGTAACGACTTGCCGCCGCTCCCTAAGGAAATTTGTATCCATTTTCCTACTTTTCCTGTTATTCCCATATACTTCAGTTTATGTATTATGATTCCATGGTCACACTTGTCTGTGTATATTACATCATAGTTTTCATTATTTTCCAGTGCATCAATAATATTATAGTGTTCCATTAGTTTGTGATAGGCATGATCTGCCTGACTGAAACCCATGTTGGTTATCATTTAATTTTTTCCAAGTTTCCAAAAAGTCAGATTTTCTGTCTAACTATTCTTTCAAATATTTTAGTGAGAGGAGATGTAAGCGACAATGGCCTATAGTTTTTGGCCTCGGATCGATCTCCTTTCTATGTTGGGACTATGTTCACGCTCTTCAGGATGCCCGGTATTTCTCCCGTGTCTAGTGATCGTCTCCATATCCAAAATAGGGGCTCGGCGATTGCATTCTTGCAGTTTTTGATCAGTGTGGCATTCCATTTGTCCAGTTCTGCCGCTGTGTGTGCTTTTAGTTTGTCAGTTTTTGGGATACTGAAAGGTGATTCGTACTGAGCTCTTAATATTTCGGATATTTCTGTTAGATGATCAGATAAAGCTTTCATTGTCTTCGTTTGTCAAAGGTCCAATAGTCGCATGGTTTTTCGATTTCCTTTTTGCAAAATTATAGAAGTACTTTGAATTAACCTTTTTCGCCTCTATAGCGTCGCCGCCGCCGCCTTTTTCTGTATGCTTCTCAATTAGTTCGTTTAATGACGGAATCGATACTCTGCAGTTTATCATTTAATATTTTTCTGATGCTATCTTTACAGTAACTTAATTTTACAGTAACTTAATTTTACAGTAACTTAATTTTACAGCAACTTAATTTTACAGCAACTTAATTTTACAGCAACTTAATTTTACAGCAACTTAATTTTACAGCAACTTAATTTTACAGCAACTTAATTTTACAGCAACTTAATTTTACAGCAACTTAATTTTACAGCAACTTAATTTTACAGCAACTTAATTTTACAGCAACTTAATTTTACAGCAACTTAATTTTACAGCAACTTAATTTTACAGCAACTTAATTTTACAGCAACTTAATTTTACAGCAACTTAATTTTACAGCAACTTAATTTTACAGCAACTTAATTTTACAGCAACTTAATTTTACAGCAACTTAATTTTACAGCAACTTAATTTTACAGCAACTTAATTTACAGCAACTTAATTTTACAGCAACTTAATTTTACAGCAACTTAATTTTACAGCAACTTAATTTTACAGCAACTTAATTTTACAGCAACTTAATTTTACAGCAACTTAATTTTACAGCAACTTAATTTTACAGCAACTTAATTTTACAGCAACTTAATTTTACAGCAACTTAATTTTACAGCAACTTAATTTTACAGCAACTTAATTTTACAGCAACTTAATTTTACAGCAACTTAATTTTACAGCAACTTAATTTTACAGCAACTTAATTTTACAGCAACTTAATTTTACAGCAACTTAATTTTACAGCAACTTAATTTTACAGCAACTTAATTTTACAGCAACTTAATTTTACAGCAACTTAATTTTACAGCAACTTAATTTTACAGCAACTTAATTTTACAGCAACTTAATTTTACAGCAACTTAATTTTACAGCAACTTAATTTTACAGCAACTTAATTTTACAGCAACTTAATTTTACAGCAACTTAATTTTACAGCAACTTAATTTTACAGCAACTTAATTTTACAGCAACTTAATTTTACAGCAACTTAATTTTACAGCAACTTAATTTTACAGCAACTTAATTTTACAGCAACTTAATTTTACAGCAACTTAATTTTTACAGCAACTTAATTTTACAGCAACTTAATTTTACAGCAACTTAATTTTACAGCAACTTAATTTTACAGCAACTTAATTTTACAGCAACTTAATTTTACAGCAACTTAATTTTACAGCAACTTAATTTTACAGCAACTTAATTTTACAGCAACTTAATTTTACAGCAACTTAATTTTACAGCAACTTAATTTTACAGCAACTTAATTTTACAGCAACTTAATTTTACAGCAACTTAATTTTACAGCAACTTAATTTTACAGCAACTTAATTTTACAGCAACTTAATTTTACAGCAACTTAATTTTACAGCAACTTAATTTTACAGCAACTTAATTTTACAGCAACTTAATTTTACAGCAACTTAATTTTACAGCAACTTAATTTTACAGCAACTTAATTTTACAGCAACTTAATTTTACAGCAACTTAATTTTACAGCAACTTAATTTTACAGCAACTTAATTTTACAGCAACTTAATTTTACAGCAACTTAATTTTACAGCAACTTAATTTTACAGCAACTTAATTTTACAGCAACTTAATTTTACAGCAACTTAATTTTACAGCAACTTAATTTTACAGCAACTTAATTTTACAGCAACTTAATTTTACAGCAACTTAATTTTACAGCAACTTAATTTTACAGCACTTATTTTACAGCAACTTAATTTACAGCAACTTAATTTTACAGCAACTTAATTTTACAGCAACTTAATTTTACAGCAACTTAATTTTACAGCAACTTAATTTTACAGCACTTAATTTTACAGCAACTTAATTTTACAGCAACTTAATTTTACAGCAACTTAATTTTACAGCAACTTAATTTTACAGCAACTTAATTTTACAGCAACTTAATTTTACAGCAACTTAATTTTACAGCAACTTAATTTTACAGCAACTTAATTTTACAGCAACTTAATTTTACAGCAACTTAATTTTACAGCAACTTAATTTTACAGCAACTTAATTTTACAGCAACTTAATTTTACAGCAACTTAATTTTACAGCAACTTAATTTTACAGCAACTTAATTTTACAGCAACTTAATTTTACAGCAACTTAATTTTACAGCAACTTAATTTTACAGCAACTTAATTTTACAGCAACTTAATTTTACAGCAACTTAATTTTACAGCAACTTAATTTTACAGCAACTTAATTTTACAGCAACTTAATTTTACAGCAACTTAATTTTACAGCAACTTAATTTTACAGCAACTTAATTTTACAGCAACTTAATTTTACAGCAACTTAATTTTACAGCAACTTAATTTTACAGCAACTTAATTTTACAGCAACTTAATTTTACAGCAACTTAATTTACAGCAACTTAATTTTACAGCAACTTAATTTTACAGCAACTTAATTTTACAGCAACTTAATTTTACAGCAACTTAATTTTACAGCAACTTAATTTTACAGCAACTTAATTTTACAGCAACTTAATTTTACAGCAACTTAATTTTACAGCAACTTAATTTTACAGCAACTTAATTTTACAGCAACTTAATTTTACAGCAACTTAATTTTACAGCAACTTAATTTTCAGCAACTTAATTTTACAGCAACTTAATTTTACAGCAACTTAATTTTACAGCAACTTAATTTTACAGCAACTTAATTTTACAGCAACTTAATTTTACAGCAACTTAATTTTACAGCAACTTAATTTTACAGCAACTTAATTTTACAGCAACTTAATTTTACAGCAACTTAATTCTCCTTCCTCGTTGTTGTATTTTTGGGACATGTCTTTCCACAATTTCCAGCATCTTCTCTTCTAAGGTCGTTAGCATCTCTTCCGTTGTCTTGGCCTCGAAGATGAATTTCCAATCTATCTCTTCCATGCTGGATGCAACATCTTCCCAGTTTATAGCTTTGGAGTGAAAATTTAAAATTTCGAATTTGCTTTCTGTTGTTCGTGTTCTTTCCTTTCTTGCTGCTTTTATATTGTTGTTATTTCAATAATGTTGTGATCCGATATTATAGTTGGGGATATTTCTACATCATCAATTAGGTTGCTGTTGTTTGTGAACACCAAATCTAGGCAGTTGTTTTTTCTTGTTTTCTGTTATTTCTTGTTAACATAAATTCATAGCCAGAGCTAGTAGCATTTTTACCTGCTCCTGGTCTTCCCGTGTGCCCCCCTTGTCCTGGTGTACATATGTGGTGTGAAAAGTAGGTTACCCAGGGTACCCATTTATCTACCAACCACTTATGTGGAAGGATGAACAGCTGGGTTTTGCTGCGCGCCAGCTGCCATCACCAGGTCTCGATCCCGGGGTCGATGGATTCGTAGTCAGCGACGCTAACCACACCACCACCAAGGCGTGTATATATATATATATATATATATATATATATATATAGGGTGGCCCAAAAGTCAGGAAACAAAGGAACTGCTCTTCAATGCAAATATGCATCTATTATGTTTGCATTGAAAAGCATAGTTCCTATGTTTCCTGACTTTTGGCCCACCCTGTACATATTGATTAACCCGTTTGCTGCGCAACCCGTAATATCACGGGCTCTCGCTTCTGACCATTTCTGCGCAGCCCCGTATATACACGGGTTTAAAGTTGAAACAGAGATATATATCTGCTTTGTAGCCCGTGTTTTTGGCTCGACTCGTAACTGGGCGCTCGCGCAGTTAACGGGTTAAGGAGATTGTAGACACCAATCGACCAGGAAAGTATTCCGTGGGAATGTATCCTACGTTTCACGAACACACACACACTTTTGATAAATGTTGGTCTATCGTATTTCAGGTTACAGATACTGAATCGGGTAAAGAACACACGATATATTTGTGGTTATTTGCAAGCGAAAGTATTTCTATCACTGTACTGAAGTTTATATCGACTTTGTGTGGGGATACATTGTGAAATGAAAGAAATCTTTTGTTAAATGCTATGCCCACGAATATCTAGCTTTGTCCAGCCAAAACAAATAAAAATATTTATATATTTTGAGCAGAACATTCCTTGTGAACCAAAGCACAAAATCAAGTTGCTCTATTCCTCTTCAGTATCAGTTCACTTTTTCCACCCTTTTACCAAATGTTCAAATATCTTTTTTGGGTGTGGAGAGGAAAATTTGAATGTACATTTTTGTACAAGTGTAATAAGAGCATCTTCTTCAACAGGTTACGGAATACATGCGATGTACCCTTATAAATTGGTTGGTTAAAGTAAACCATCAACTTCATTTTGGACCAGAGACTATTTTCATCGCTGTCAATCTGACTGACAGGTTTTTGGCTTCAACTCCAGTTGCTCAAGATTGTTTGCAATTGCTTGCCGTTTGTGCATTATTTGTAGCGGCTAAATTGGTGAGTAAAATTAAACTGTTTACATTTTGAAACGTTATTTCGAAGTTTGAAAGTTTTGGAGCGATTTTACTAAAATAATGACTTTTTAAATAACGTTTTTGTATAAGCTCGGTTAACTTTGGTTTTGCTTCCTCTCGAATTGTTCATTTTGACGAAGATCAAGCTTGATGCTCCACCTCAGACTTACAGCTTAATGTAGAATCCGAACCACGACCAAGCACGGATGATAAAAAATTACAAAGTCCTCGCCCGGACTCGGATCTCACGAACTCCCGATCAGCAGCCTAGCGTTTTAACCACTCGGCCACTCAAGATACCTATTTATCTACCAACCTATTTTTATAGAAGGATGAACCGGTAATCGAACCTGGGTCCGGTGGATTTGCAGCCAGCGATGCTAACTACTACACCACCTTGTAGATGTTCCGTGCGTCGGTCTCTCTCCACATGGAGGGCAAGTTAGTGACCTCGCCTCGAGACCTGGCCTGATGTAGGAGACTGTTTCTCTCTTCCTTTTACTTATCACTGATCTTTTAAGTCGCACTTCCTGCTCTATCCACTCCTATGACGATGATTCCACCCTTCACTACTCCGCCCGCTTCAAAAGTGTCCCCCTCAGTAGTCACTCCATGCTTCGCGTGAGACGGCTATGGCGCATCATATCTATGAACTTTGTACTATCTCTGAATCGGGCAGGGAAAACTTTGTGGCTTTTCTTAACCCTGTTCCTTCGTCTGTCTACTCGTCACAATATTCCACACGACTAGTCCCATACCTTTAACCATACACAACTCAATCTCTTTCTCTCTCAACATTTTGAGTGTCCTTTTCTCCTAATCTTTCCTTGAAAGATCACATATACTCTTTCTAAAACAGCTAAGAGGTTAGGTGTGCTGTACCGACTCTGCAGTTTCTTCACCCCCATTCAGTTGCTGTCTCAGAAAATGGAAAATAATGAATTTGAATGACGACCTCAAATATCCAGTATATTTATAAATATAAACTTAATAATAATGCTAGGCTTGCTTGCTTAGTAAATTATCATCATACCTAAATTGGAAGTTTCGGGAAATAGGCTTAGCCCTATGTCGAGTACTGAATTTGTTTTCCATTTTAAACGTAATGAATTGCAGTACTGCTTATTAGAAAAATGAAGGCTACGTAACTGATAACTTTTGTGAAGCTGATCAGTTTATTTATATGAAAGCTCTGCCTTTCCACATTTAATTGATAACGAATAACAATGAGTTTTCTCGAGTGGAAATTATGAAATTTAATACGGTCCTTGTGGTTGGGACTCGGAATAAAATTACATCCATAATAAGTACAGCAGCTGAACATTCCTAGTCTCAATACTAGGTTTAATTTTAGTTTTGGCATTGTTTCTGGGTTAGTTGTGTATTCAGTCGCCCAATCTTTTAACGGACCAGTACTCTCTTTACACTTCACTTCTCTTTTAGCAAACGTGCAGAAGTATTTTGGGTTATATTTTGTTTTCAGCTACCTTATTTTTTCTTTTCGTTTGTCTCGTTGTTGAATGTTTAAGTTAATTTTATATTGCATAGTTTTTCTCTAGTTTGAGTCCCATTGCTTCAGTTCTGCAACTGTGGAGATTATTTACGGTTTGTTTCGGTTGTCTAAATAATGTCCTGACTTTTTTCTCGAGCTTGCTACGTTTTCTTTTTCATCTCTTCGGAACACGGTTCAGCAATATGGGTTTAATTTTATTTTCTATTATAAATATTTCTTCTTGAGTCTTCTAGCACAGTTACGACTCCCAATTTACTTTCTTTAAACCTCCATTTACATTTTCCCAATGCAATTTATTTGAATTTATATTTAAACCTTAAGATATTTCTTCCACGTTAATTGGAGGTCATAATCAGGGCTAAGACCAACTAAATACTAAGATGCAGTTTAAAAGTCTTTTATAAGGGTTTAATATATTGGTAGTACTCGATAAACATAATTAATTTATTCTCTTTTTTGTAGCACTTGACAAGATATTGTATTATTTTGGTATGTCGCTATACATTCTAACTTTTCACTATTTAATAAGGTTTTTGCTATATTTTAATTTTTTTCAAAACTGGCACACACACGGGTGTCTTTTTATCATAATGCCAGAGATACTCGATATTCCTCATAAAGGTGTATAACTTAAGGGTATTATCATTGTCATGAGCGCATTTAAGACCGTATTCTATTTTTCTGGGACGGAACTGCTGTTTTCTTCCATGTCATGAATGGAAAGTTAGTCTCCACAAATTAAAGTACCTGGTGCAGGGGTTTCAAGAGATTTTAATTAACGTGTTTTCTATTTCATTCGTAGCGAGTTGGGAGTTCATTTTTTGTGGTGTTTGGTGGTCTATATACGTTCATAATGATTAAATTCAGTTTATTTTTACTCCTAAAATAAGAATTTCGACTTCGCTATTTGATTTGTTTACTTTCAGTTCACACGTGTTTTCATGTAGATGCAACACCTTCCTCACTTTCTACCAAATCTATCCGCTCTGTTTATGTTTAAGTTCAGTATTGCTATTTCAGTATTCTTGATGCAGTTTTCACAACCTTTTTCCATTCACGTGTGGTTTCTTTAGGTATTATGATATGTCTGCTGGTTTCCAAAGCTAAATTTTGCAGGTATTTTAATTTGCAGTCTGCATGGTCAGTATACAGTCCTTCAATATTTGTGTATAATAAATTTATAGAGTTAATAATCTTCGTGCTCAGTTTTCCTGGATAATGGCCTGTTCGGTGTTATTGGGTGGGCCGTTGCATTTGGGAGTACTCGGGGTGCGGCCCTTGATACCATTGTGGTTGTTGTATTAACTGTGGATGGTGTTGGAGAGGATGAGGTGTATATGTGAAGTTAGGTCTTTTCTCATTAGAAGGGACAACTGTCCTTTATCGTTCTTGTTTCTTCTAAATATTTACACCTTTACCACTGTTCTTACTTCCTTTATTTAAGATTTGAGCTGTTATTTCTCTTCCTCTTTGAGTATCCTTAATGTGAAAATACGGGGACTCCATATTTAATTATTTTTTCTTTCGAATTCATCTCCATTCCTCATGTAGAAATATATTTAAGGGGATTATGTATGCATCTGGAGCCACATTTACAAGAACTTGTTTTGTAATATTCGTACATGGTCCGTCGTTTAGATTCCTTACGAGTCGTGAGAGATTCAGTATTTTTCCTTTGTTCTAACACTATTTCCTCCTTACTGTTTTTTTTTTTTAAATCTTCGGTATGTTTTCGCGTGTATGTCCCAGCTTCATTCAGATGGTATTTTAAACACCGTCGTCTTTCAACAAGATGGGGCACCTTGTCATTACGCAACCATTGTTCGGGAGTACCTAAATGAACAATTTCCAAATCGGTGGATCGGACGTGGAGGCAACAGGCCCTAGGCGGCTCGATCTCCTGACCTAACGCCCTTGGATTTCTTTGCATGGGGCCTTATCAAATGTCTATCAAACGAGGGTTACAGATCTGCAAGATTTACGTGCTCATATCGTAACAGCAGTTACAAAAATAACCCCTGTCGTGCTCCAAAATGTGTTCCGCAATGCTGCTGACAGATTCGAACTCTGTAGAGATACTGATGGTGCTCATGTAGTCATATGCTTAAGTATTCGTTAAATGTATGCCTTCTATTATATTGTTATTGAATTTTACCCTTTTTGCTAAGTTTTCAACTGAAATAGATAGGGACTTTATAAACACCATGTACAGTATATTGTAACTAATTTCAGGAAGAACCTGTTGTTCCAGGGATCAGCGTACTGGTTTCCCTTTGTGGGTCAACTTACAGGCATTATCATTTTCGGAGAATGGAAACTCTTCTCTTATCAACGCTCCAGTAAGTACGAGTACATTCGTATTTACGACAGTAAATCCATGAGAAGAGGCGTAGATACAGTAATCCAGTATCAGAAGTTACCACAGTTAATTTATTTCGGATACAGTTATTTTTAACACGAAACTCTACTGGATTCACTAATTTTACTTTTGTCAATTTTTATATTTGAAGATCAAAATATTTACTAGGCTTATAAATGTACTGTTTTCACGTTAATCATCATAATGAATGTAAATGACTGCAAACCGTTATGGAATTCCTATAAGCCACGTGTATAGTAGGTCTATACTGAACATGAACATGGACCGAAACACATTTTAATGGGTTGATCGATTAATGTAAAAGTCCTGTCATTAATAAATTTCATGAGAAATATGACCGTTTGAATTGGTAAGATCGAGAGTGTATAAAGTGTAGGAAAACTGTACAGGAGTTGTTGTGGTATAACTTTTAGTAATCTGGAATGTAAAAATATTCGTCGTCTTGTATGTAATATGAAACAATTCAGTGTGACTGATGTTAATTTTATATTCATTTAAGTTGTGTAAAGTTTGTTAAAAGAAACACACTTATTCAGAAGTAGCAGTTCAGAGTAATTAAATTTACCTTGCTTTGTAGGATAGCGTATGTGCGGCATTAGTTGCCTCAATTTCTTAAAAAAAAAAAATCCTCTAACATTCAGTATGCAAAATAAAAGTATGAAGATTGTTTAGGGATATTTGAAATGTACAGTAAATAACTGGCTAACAATTTTTTTACAGATTTGAATTACATTCACCAACGAGTTGGTTCTTTGTTACATACATAACGCTAAAGTCGTGTTATTTGGCCTCTCTTGACAGGTATGATGCGCTTCTCGTTCGATTTGTGTTCTTACGCGCATATATAGTAAACTGTGTGTCTCATAATGTACGTCTATTTACTAATCTCACGCTTCCATAATTTAAATCATGTTTGTTTAATAGTGACAATCATTGCTGGGTAATCTACTGGTGGTTGCACTTTTTGAAGTAGTGTGTGAGAAATTTTGCTTCTGACTTAGTTATATCTTAGGCTTTTTCAAACCAAACAAAATATTTTGGTAGTACACTCATCAAACTCTTAAAACTTTTTGTACGCGTGTCATGCTCAACTTTTTTTAATCCGTTTAAACGGATTATCTCGGTTATCAGATGGGACAAAGCAGTTTGTCTCGCTTTCAAGTAGGATAAAAAGGAGAAAGGTCACATTGGCTGGGGTAGTTAGTGCTGGAGGCATGGAAGTAAGAAAAGTTAAGGAAAATTCATACAGCACGCACGCACGCACGTTTATGAAACATCTTGGCTGGTAAATGCCTGATTAAAACGGTTTTGTTTTTACTAATATTCCCCTATGGGCTGTTCGGACAGCCACGTCGACGCTTAGACCACCCTTCTTTGCTTTTATAGCCATTTTAGACCGGGTTTACGTGGCCTTCATTAACAGATTTTCTCTCGATACCTCCTTCAGGCTGTAGACTCGGATGAATAAGGTAGTAGTTCTCATCTGTGTGTCTCGTTTCATTTTACTTTGTAAATGTGTAGTTTTATTTTAACGAAATAATATATAATTTTGTTTTTAAACTAAAGTTCTATGTTAAATAATAAATAGAGGAAATAATATACAGTGTACAGTATATATATGTGTATATATAGGAACCTACGGATCACCAGTTTAATGTGGCCAAGAAAGTAGGCTTACTATAATTAGTGAATTATATTGAAATGAATAATTAAGGGTCACCAGTTTGGAAATACAGCCCAAACAAACAATATTTAACAAGGAGAGAAAAATTACTTTTTGTATTTAATTAGGAAAAAATGAATGAATTGTTCACAGTGATTAACAATTCTATAACGATATTTATACTATATTACAAATGACTGATTCTTAGGAATAAGAAATCGTTACACAGTATAATCGTTAAGTAAGTACACTAATTTAGGTAGGCTAATGAGATATGCAGCGATGAACACAGAATAAGTAATTAAGCCAATAATAACTGAAATAATGAAAGTACGGTATGGTACAGTAAATGGATTAGGTCAGTAAAAATGAAATGCATAAAAGAGCAAATGAACAATCGGATACAAATACAGTAAGATAATCGAATACGATAAAATAATTGTACAGGCCTACCACAGTCGTAATGAGAGAGTTAGTTTGCGTACACTTTTGGGTATAGTCTATTCGCTAGGCTGTGATTACACTAAGTTAAGTTAAGTCATTTCCAGTTTTCCACAGGAAAATATTAAGAATAGTTTAAGGAAAATACAAACCAATACCTCAGCAACTACTGAATTTATCTAAGATAGGTCATCTTTTATTTACCTCATTTGTGAAAAACTAATGATGGCTTTCTCCATTAGTCCACAAAGTTTATGGATATCGACGTAAAATAGGTTTTGGATTTAGCTTTCATTCCTGTTAGAGAGAGTATATTTAGCAGTTAGTAGATCATGGATACCCCGCAGCATATAAGCAACAGTTGATCCATGGATGCTTTTATACATTTGTAAAGATGACTAAATTGAAAATATAATGAACGAATTACATTCTTTATTATTATCATTTCAGGCGGACTTTAAATTTAGCTCGTTACGTGATCGAGACTTGTTTGGGAAGTTACTGCATTTCACAGTTCTTTCCGAGCGAACAGGCGGCCTCGGCTCTAGTCTTCTCATACCTTGTCTTTCACGCTCCAAATTATGTGTACCCATCATTAATACAAGAAGATTCTTCTCTTAACTTGGTTGGGGAGACTAGAGAGAGCGAGAGCATTTTTGAAATGTTATCTGGTTTAGTGCTCTTTCTTCAAGTTTAATATGGACGTAAGTATTTAAATTTTGGTTATTTCATTATTACGAGTAATTTCATGAAGCTCAAATTTTGTGAACGAAAATAGAACCTCGACAACGAGCTTCCTTCGATTACCTCGTACCTGCACACACACATTTTTGCTTCCCTGAGGGTATGTCGTGGCATATTGCAGCACTGCGATCAGATGATGATGTGACCCACGGTTCGAATTCCATGTAAAACTGTAGGTTCCCTCCCTTACATTATTTTTGTCGTTACAGCAGAGTTTAAATGACCCCAAACATTATTATTAACTTTCCTGAAATAGTGGCCTACCCTGGATCTTTCATTCCTATTCCTTTTTTTTCTATGTAGACATTTCCTTTCTAAGAGATTGTGTTACTGTAATCCTCCTCTAAAAGAATCAGAACATTATTTTACCAGCAAACCAAGTAATTTAAGTCGGATCTAATGGAAAAAGAAAATTTCTAAATTTCTTTCTATCTTGCCCGGACCCTCATCTCAAATCCTCAATGCCTCTCTCAGAAAACACATACTTAAGCTAGATTATTTCTCTTATGATCTTGAGTTTAGAATCTCCATATTTATATAGGCTTCTTACCATCCTTTAGCCTTCCTATACAGACCAAACATAGTTTCGAATTTTGTCGTATTCTCCATCCAGGAGTGTGATGTCCATTCCTTTACTCTCCTCACGTTTCTGGACTCTGTTTCTTTATCACACACTCGTTTGAATGGAAGAAAATTTACTGAGATTCCTTCCATTTTTCTTCACTATTTTATGCGAATCTGCGGAGTTAGGAATGTGCATCCATTCGTTCTCGCTCCATCCCTCTGTTCGTTCGTTCTTTAAACATGTGAAAAATTTTAATCAAACCAACTTTTCTCCTACAAAAATAAATAAGTAAAACCGGAAGAGGGCACTTGCAGTACATTATCTCGTGCAGCATACGTACGAGTAAGCTACATGGGAATAGTATATATTGTATTAACATGTTAGCACATCCTGATGTTGACTGGAATTCGTTATGTTCTTTACCCCTCGTCTTAACTTCCTGCCTGATGTACAACTGAACTTTTATCCTATTAAATATTTATAATTTCAACTTTCCACATGGTTTGTCAACTAGCTAAAGTCTAAAGACTGATTCTTGAGGTGAGTTAAGTTAATAAACCACTTATCCTTCTCTTTGCCACCATGTCACCTAGTCACAGTAGTTCATCTGTAAGAACCCAGAATCGCGTCACGGTCGTTGCAATGTGCGGGGCTCCCATTCTGTCAATGTAAAATCAGACTCGACCCAAGTCGTCAGCCGCAAGACAATCCTACGTGAGGCCGGCCTAAGAATTAAATACTTTTCTTTATTTCAGATTTCAAGATATATTTTCTCTTGAAGAATTTAAGAAAATCAATACTTGCTTTCACGTCATGAAGGATTACATGAAATCGTTCTTATATTCCTCCAACTCCAGTTCAGGGTCTAATCTCTATACTCTCAATATTTTTCAATCTAAAAATAGTTCCTATGAAGAACCTAAGAATCGTGATTATGCGAATAAAGGTAACTTCTCCGCTGCTTATACTTGCCCAGTATATGATGAAAAAAAGATGGATATAGAAGTAGGGAAATGCTCTAAGAGGATAATGACCTGTAAGTCTGATCAATTATATGTAAATGATTCTGGAGAGATTATGCCCGATCGTAAGCGTAATGGAAATAAACTAATGATTTGCGTAGAGGGGGATTGTCATGATCCCAATTTAGTTCAAATAGGAGCAAACCAATCGATGGAAGATGAATCAAATTCTATTTCTGAATGTATAATGATGAACAGAGAAGGCGAGCCACTTCATTCCGAATGTAATGTCACATAATTGCAGTTTTATGTACAGTTCAGTCACACACACACATATATATATATATATATATATATATTATATATATATATATATATAGCTTTTATTCCATTATTCAAAGTTTTTAAATCATTTGTGTTCTATGTTAATTTTCATTGCTTATAATCGTAAGCAATACTGTTTCACTTCAATCAAATTAATCCAGTTATTTATTCACTCGTAGCATGATGACATTACGTACAATTAATTTTTTAGGTATTTGGATAATGATTGTTATGGTGCTCCATCGCACTGGATACAAAAATTTTCTTTAGTCTTTATTTGCACGAGTTCGTGTATTCGTATAGAATTCCATACTTTGGATTACTTAGAGCTGCTGGTTCTACGTAGAATTTTTCAACCCGGTGTTCTAAAAAAGAGCTTAAGGGTTACAAATAGTGGATCCAAGGTTTTAGGGTGCTGAGCTCTGAAATATAGACTGAAATATTTTAGCTACTTGTAATTTAAGTTTTCTTGACTATCTATAGCTGCGCAAGTTATTAGACTTTTGTGCAAGTTGTTAGACTTTGTTTTTGTTACACACACAATTTATTTAACTATGAAACGTTTTATGAGTGTAGAAATTTGGGTTGTTAAAATATTAAATACATTTAAAAAGTATTTTATTTCCTTTGTCTTAATATATATATATATATATATATATAATATTTAGGAGAAATCCAATGACAAGGAGAAATGTAAATGCCATGAAAAGTCTTCTTTAATGCGCAACGTTTCGAGCAAATACGCTCATCTTCAGGCTGTATGATAACAATGTGAAGTTAAAATCAATAATTGAATGAAAAACCAGACAAAGAAAATTTCTATAACCTATTCATAAAGGCAAACTTTAAAAGACTGAAAAAAGAGGGTTAAATTCTAAGTTATACAGATTTACATTTAAAATTAAGAAGCTATTTTTAAATACATATAGTAAATGTGAAATTAATACACTGGAAAAATTAACAATATAGTACACTGGAATAATGAAAACTAACTAACCTTTCACTGCAAT
Organism: Bathynomus jamesi; assembly: GCA_023014485.1. Taxonomy (NCBI): domain Eukaryota; kingdom Metazoa; phylum Arthropoda; class Malacostraca; order Isopoda; family Cirolanidae; genus Bathynomus; species Bathynomus jamesi. The sequence continues at coordinate 73,508 of JAJOZX010003958.1, forward strand.
TTCCGAGGCTAGACTGATTTAAGTACAAAACGAGAAAAACATAACATAAGATAAGATAAGATAAGATGGTGAGGGCGATTGGGGAAGGGGGATTATAAGGAATTGGGGAAGGAGAAGGGATTATAAAAAGTTTAAAGGGACGGCTGATGAGTCAACATTTAACGTCGGGGTCAAAGTTTTAATATAAAGCGATTCCAGAATCCTAAGTGAGTTGGGACAAGTATTACAACCAAGAATTTTAAAATTTTCTAAAAGTGACATCAGTTTTACATTTGATACTGTGTTCCCGAATGCTAGAAACTTCTTTAGTTTTTAAAATTTTACCTGTTCGGCCACTTATTCCCATATGCGAATAAAATCTAGCCCTGAGAGAGCGAACAGTGCTGCCAATGTAATTCCCAAGGAGACACCTAGGGCAGGTAAATAAATATACAACACCGCTACGCAACGAGTCAGGGGTTCGATCCTTCGCTGAGAAAAAGCTACCTAAAGACGTTTTATTAATAAATATGATGCGGAAATCAGTATGATAAAAAATTTCTTTAACAACTTTGTAAATTTAAGCTTAAATTCCTTATTCAAAGGACCCATTTCAGGTACCAAGAAATATTTTATATCCTTCGGCACTGTAATACAAGGAAGTTGAGGGCTATAAACATTATTTAAGAAGGATCTAATTAGTTTATCTACATATTGAACAGGAAAACTATTATTGGTAAAGTATGATCTTAGATTATTAAATTCATCATTAAGTAAGGTAAAACTAGAGGTCAAATTATATCCTCTGAACAGGAGAGTTTTAATACAAGACATCTTATAGTTGAAATCAGTAAAACTAAAAAAATTCATGCCCAAACCAGTGAAAGTGGGTTTCCTGTAAACTGATGTAGTAATAGAATCACCGTTTTTCGAAATTAAAAGATCTAAAAAGGGAAGGGAGCCATTTTTCTCAGTTTCCATTGTATACGTTATATTGGGGTGCAAAGAATTTAGGAAGTTAAAGAATTGTTGCGCTTGTACCGCATTATCAAAGACAGCTATCGAATCATCAACGAAGCGTCGATAGAAAATTGGCTTGAGATGAGTTGGAGATTGACTAAAAATTACACTTTCTAAATGAGTCATAAAAAATCAGCTGCTAACGGTCCGACAGGTGATCCCATCCCTACACCATCAATTTGTTGGTAAACCTTATTGTTGAAAGTAAAATAGCATTGTTTGAAGACCAATTCTAAAAGTTCCTTAAAATGAGACAATGAAAAACCATGAAAAATATCAACCGAGCTAAAAACCCTATCTAAAATAATGGCAATAGTTTCAGATACAGGTACATTTGTGAAAAGCGACTTTACATCAAAACTGACAAAAAACTTTTTTGAATCGAAGTTCTCACCAAGAAGGTCTTTTTGGAATTCAAACGAGTTATTTATAGTGTAAGCATTTTTCGCAAAGGTGACAGGAGACTAACAACAAAATTTTGCCAATTGAAAGGTGGGTAAGTTATACGAAGCTAAAATAGGACGGAGAGGTGTTCCAACTTTATGGATTTTAGGCAAACAGTATAATTGAGCCAGATTAGCACCAGATGCGAACAACTGAGAGTAAGTATCGTTTTTTATTATCTTTAAGGACTAGTCGTGACAGAAATCTATTAACCTGGTCTTCTAACCTTACAATGACTTTATTGACAGGTTCAAGAATTTGTTGAATTTAGTAAGATCACTTAGGATTTCATTAGTTTTGTTTATGTAGTCCGATTTATTCAAAATAACCACTCCGTTACCCTTGTCCGGTCTGGTCACGACAATCTCCTGGTTCTTTGCCAAATTCTTAATACACTGCAAATCACTCTTCCTAAATATGAAAGAGTGAATTTAAGATTTCTAGTTTATGAAAAAATTCTTGAGTTAGATTTGAGAACTGACATTTGAAATTATTGAAATCACCCACATGGATTTCTCCTAAATATTAATTGAAGCTCTGTAGAAGCAACCCGCATGATTATATATATATATATATATATATATATATATATATTATATATATATATATATATATATATATTCTTATTGCCTTCAAACGTTAAAAAAAGACTTCAGTAGTAACGACATGCTTTTGAAGTGGAAGATTTTTATCTTATTTGGCATTTATGTTCAGTATACCTCCGTTGAGTTGTCACCACGTAAGGAAATTTCTAACAACTAGCTATTGACTATCAAAACGGCTTTCACAACTATATAATTATTCCCCTGCTGAAAACACTGATCATACAAAAACTGGAGTTTATAAATAATAAGAGTATATAAATATGAATGCGTCCATACATAGCAACTATAATTATAATTTTAGAAGAAAAAATTTTTTTCAAACTATTTGCAGGAATTCGATAAAATCAAATACAAAAGACCAAATGAAAACCAAAAACAAACGTCGTCAGTGAACAACACGACGACGACGTCTAGGGGGGCTGTTAATACGAGCTCACAAGATATCAAAAATCGCTACTGCAATATAAATCTGACCCAGTTTTAGTCAGCAATCAATCTAAAGCCTCCAAATGTCGAGTAAACCCGAATAAAGTTAAGAAAAGTAACTTGTATCCAAAAGTAATAATTCATTAACAATAATTTAAACGTGAGCAACGAAGAATCAATTTAATATATCTGTTGGAGGAAATATCTGTTAAATACCATTTCAGTTTTATTTTCATTAACCCGTGTAATTACACGCATATCAATTTTGTTAATCAGGAACAACATACTAACATCAACTTAAGTTTTAAGATTAAATACATTTGAAATAAATTTAACTTACCTCGGTGAGATTATTATTCTTCCTTCCTTCCTTCCTTTCCTTCGTCATTTTTCCTTTTTCCTTCCTTCCTTCCTTCCTTCCTTTTTCTTCCTTCCTTCCTTTTTCTTCCTTCCTTCCTTCCTTTTTCTTTCTTTCTTCCTTTTTCCTTCTTTCTTCCTTTTTCTTTTTCTTCCTTTTTCTTTTTCTTCCTTTTTCTTTCTTTCCTCCTTTTTCTTTCTTTCCTCCTTTTTCTTTCTTTCCTCCTTTTTCTTTCTTTCTTCCTTTTTCTTTCTTTCTTCCTTTATTCTTTCTTTCTTCCTTTATTCTTTATTCTTTATTCTTTATTCTTCATTCTTCATTCTTCATTCTTCATTCTTTATTCTTTATTCTTCATTCCTTCTTTCCTTCTTCATTCCTTCTTTCCTTCTTCATTCCTTCTTTCCTTCTTCATTCCTTCTTTCCTTCTTCATTCCTTCTTTCCTTCTTCATTCCTTCTTTCCTTCTTCGTTCCTTCTTTCCTTCTTCGTTCCTTCTTTCCTTCTTCGTTCCTTCTTTCCTTCTTCGTTCCTTCTTTCCTTCTTCGTTCCTTCTTTCCTTCTTCGTTCCTTCTTTCCTTCTTTCCTTCTTCTTTCCTTCTTCTTTCCTTCTTTCCTTCTTCTTTCCTTCTTCATTCCTTGTTTCCTTCTTCTTTCCTTCTTCATTCCTTCTTCATTCCTTCTTTATTCTTTATTCTTCATTCTTTCTTATTCTTCATTCTTTCTTATTCTTCATTCTTTCTTCTTTCTTATTCTTCCTTCTTTCTTCCTTTCTTCTTTTCTTTCTTCTTTTCTTCCTTCTTTCTTCTTTTCTTCCTTCTTTCTTCTTCCTTTTCTTCTTTTCTTCTTCCTTTTCTTTTCTTCTTTTCTTTCTTCTTCCTTTTCTTCTTTTCTTCCTTCTTTCTTCTTCCTTTTCTTCCTTTTCTTCTTCCTTTTCTTTCTTTCTCTTTCCTTTTCTTCTTTTCTTTTCTTCCTTTTCTTCTTTTCTTTCTTCTTCCTTTTCTTCTTTTCTTTCTTCTTCCTTTTTCTTCTTTTCTTTCTTCTTCCTTTTCTTCTTTTCTTTCTTCTTCCTTTTCTTCTTTTCTTTCTTCTTCCTTTTCTTCTTTTCTTTCTTCTTCCTTTTCTTCTTTTCTTTCTTCTTCCTTTTCTTCTTTTCTTTCTTCTTCCTTTTCTTCTTTTCTTTCTTCTTCCTTTTCTTCTTTTCTTTCTTCTTCCTTTTCTTCTTTTCTTTCTTCTTCCTTTTCTTCTTTTCTTTCTTCTTCCTTTTCTTCTTTTCTTCTTTTCTTTCTTCCTTCTTTCTTCCTTTTCTTCTTTTCTTTCTTCCTTCTTTCTTCCTTTTCTTCTTTTCTTTCTTCCTTCTTTCTTCCTTTTCTTCTTTTCTTTCTTCCTTTCTTTCTTCTTTTCTTTCTTCCTTCTTTCTTCTTTTCTTTCTTTCTTCCTTCTTCTTTTCTTTCTTTCTTCCTTCTTCTTTTCTTTCTTCCTTCTTTCTTCCTTTTCTTCTTTTCTTTCTTCCTTCTTTCTTCCTTCTTCCTTCTTCCTTCCTTCTTCCTGTTCCTTCCTTCCTGTTCCTTCCTTCTTCCTGTTCCTTCCTTCCTGTTCCTTCCTTCCTGTTCCTTCCTTCTTCCTGTTCCTTCCTTCCTGTTCCTTCCTTCTTCCTGTTCCTTCCTTCTTCCTGTTCCTTCCTTCTTGTTCCTTCTTGTTCCTTCTTGTTCTTCCTTCTTCTTGTTCCTTCTTCGTTCTTCCTTCTTGTTCCTTCTTGTTCCTTCTTCCTTCCTCCTTCTTTCCTTCTTCCTTCCTTCTTCCTTCCTTCTTCCTTCTTCTTGTTCCTTCTTCCTTCTTCTTGTTCCTTCTTCTTGTTCCTTCTTGTTCCTTCTTTCTTCCTTGTTCCTTGTTCCTTCTTCTTTCTTCCTTCTTGTTGCTTCTTCTTTCTTCCTTCTTGTTCCTTCTTCTTTCTTCCATCTTCTTTGTCCTTCTTCTTCTTGTTCCTTCCTTCTTCTTCTTGTTCCTTTCTTCTTCCTTCTTGTTCCTTTCTTCTTCCTTTCTTGTTCCTTTCTTCTTCCTTTCTTGTTCCTTTCTTCTTCCTTTCTTGTTCCTTTCTTCTTCCTTTCTTGTTCCTTCCTTCTTCCTTTCTTGTTCCTTCCTTCTTCCTTTCTTGTTCCTTCCTTCTTCTTGTTCCTTCTTCTTGTTCCTTCTTCTTTGTTCCTTCTTCTTGTTCCTTCTTCTTGTTCCTTCTTCTTGTTCCTTCTTCTTTCTTCCTTCTTCTTGTTCCTTCTTCCTTCTTCTTTCTTCCTTCTTCTTTCTTCCTTCTTTCTTCCTTCTTCTTGTTCCTTCTTTCTTTCTTGTTCCTTGTTGCTTCTTCTTTCTTCCTTCTTGTTGCTTCTTCTTTCTTCCATCTTCTTTGTCCTTCTTCTTTCTTCCATCTTCTTTGTCCTTCTTCTTTCTTCTTGTTCCTTCTTCTTTCTTCTTGTTCCTTCTTCTTTCTTCTTGTTCCTTCCTTCTTTCTTCTTGTTCCTTCCTTCTTTCTTCTTGTTCCTTCTTCTTTCTTCTTGTTCCTTCTTCTTTCTTCTTGTTCCTTCTTCTTTCTTCTTGTTCCTTCTTCTTTCTTCTTGTTCCTTCTTCTTGTTCCTTCTTCTTTGTTCCTTCCTTCTTCCTTCTTCTTGTTCCTTCTTCTTTGTTCCTTCTTCTTTGTTCCTTCTTCTTTGTTCCTTCTTCTTTCTTCCATCTTCTTTGTCCTTCTTCTTCCTTCCTTCCTCCTTCTTCCTTCCTTCCTCCTTCTTCCTTCCTTCCTTCTTCTTGTTCCTTCTTCTTGTTCCTTCTTCTTTCTTCCTTCTTCTTGTTCCTTCTTCTTTCTTCCTTCTTCTTGTTCCTTCTTCTTTCTTCCTTCTTCTTGTTCCTTCTTCCTTCTCTTGTTCCTTCTTCCTTCCTTCTTGTTCCTTCTTCCTTCCTTCTTGTTCCTTCTTCCTTCCTTCTTGTTCCTTCTTCCTTCCTTCTTGTTCCTTCTTCCTTCCTTCTTCCTTCCTTCTTCTTCCTTCTTGTTCCTTCTTCTTTCTTCTTGTTCCTTCTTCTTTCTTCTTGTTCCTTCTTCTTTCTTCCTTCTTCTTCCTTCCTTCCTTCTTCTTGTTCCTTCTTGTTCTTTCTTCTTGTTCCTTCCTTCTTCCTTCTTCTTGTTCCTTCTTCCTTCTTCTTGTTCCTTCCTTCTTCCTTCTTCTTGTTCCTTCTTCCTTCTCCTTGTTCCTTCTTCCTTCTCCTTGTTCCTTCTTCCTTCTTCTTGTTCCTTCTTCTTTCTTCTTCCTTCATTCTTCTTTCTTCTTCCTTTCTTCTTGTTCCTTCTTCCTTCATTCTTCTTTCTTCTTCCTTTCTTCTTCTTCCTTCTTCCTTCATTCTTCTTTCTTCTTCCTTCCTTCTTCTTTCTTCCTTCTTCTTGTTTCTTCCTTCTTCTTGTTTCTTCCTTCTTCTTGTTTCTTCCTTCTTCTTGTTTCTTCCTTCTTCTTGTTTCTTCCTTCTTCTTGTTTCTTCCTTCTTCTTGTTTCTTCCTTCTTCTTGTTTCTTCCTTCCTTCTTGTTTCTTCCTTCCTTCTTGTTTCTTCCTTCCTTCTTGTTTCTTCCTTCCTTCTTGTTTCTTCCTTCCTTCTTGTTTCTTCCTTCCTTCTTGTTCCTTCCTTCCTTCTTGTTCCTTCCTTCCTTCTTGTTCCTTCCTTCCTTCTTGTTCCTTCCTTCTTCTTGTTCCTTCCTTCTTCTTGTTCCTTCCTTCTTCTTGTTCCTTCCTTCTTCTTGTTCCTTCCTTCTTCTTGTTCCTTCCTTCTTCGTTCCTTCCTTCTTCTTGTTCCTTCCTTCTTCCTTCCTTCTTTCCTTCTTCTTGTTCCTTCTTTGTTCCTTCTTTCTTTCTTGTTCCTTCTTCTTTCTTCCTTCTTTCTTTCTTGTTCCTTCTTCTTTCTTCCTTCTTTCTTTCTTGTTCCTTGTTCCTTCTTCTTCCTTCTTTCTTTCTTGTTCCTTGTTCCTTCTTCTTCCTTCTTTCTTTCTTGTTCCTTGTTCCTTCTTCTTCCTTCTTGTTCCTTGTTCCTTCTTCTTCCTTCTTGTTCCTTGTTCCTTCTTCTTCCTTCTTGTTCCTTGTTCCTTCTTTCTTTCTTCCTTCTTGTTGCTTCTTCTTTCTTCCTTCCTTCTTGTTGCTTCTTCTTTCTTCGTCTTCTTCTTTCTTCCTTCCTTCGTCTTCTTCTTTCTTCCTTCCTTCGTCGTCGTCTTGTTTCTTCTTCTTCTTCCCTGATCGAGCAAGTCGGCGTGGACCAGAGGTTCAGCGCACTAGTGATGTGTTCGTTGTTGTGCTAGAGCGGTACAGTCCGTCATAATGTGTTCAATTGTTTGTGGTGTGTCTTGGCACAGGTGGCAGGTGTCGTCTATGGAGTTGTCTAGTCTGTGTTTATATGTCCGTAAGTTGGGGTGATGTCCACATCGGAATCGTGCTAAGTTAACTCGATCTGCTCAGGCTGATCTCTGACATGTTAATGGGTGGCGGCTTCGCAGCTAGGACCGCATTCGGACCGAGTCGTGTCAGTGCTTTGTGGGCTAGGTGTGTGTGTGTGTGTGTGTGTGTGTGTTTTCTGTACTCTGTGATGTCTGTGGGGCGTGGTATAGAATGGAGTATTTGGTTATAATATATATCTGGTGTTACCTTAATGGTGCGAGGTGTTGGTGCATGATTGTACATGTAGTGGCAAGGGTGTTGTGGGTTAGTTGTCGCTGCTGCCATGAATTGTTCCCTCATGTCTAAATGTTCCCTAACTTTTAGTATTTTTGTTTGTGTGCAGGTGTTCTATTGGTGGTGTTTGAGTGCATCCTGTAATGATACGAAGTGCGTTGTTTTGTATTGTTTGTAAGGTGTTTATGTGTGAGATAATGGGTGCCCAGCATGGGCTAGCATAGTCCATAACTGAGCGAATATATTGTTTGTATATGAGTGGTGGTGTGTCCTGCTGGTGTCCAAAGTTTGTGCATGTTAGTACCCTAAGCGTGTTAAGTCTTGACGTACATTTGGTTTTAATGTCCTGAATGTGGTTTGCAAAAGATAATGATGTGTTGTATGTGACGCCAAGTATTTTGGTTCTGTGAGTGTGTGGAATGTTGATGTTGTGTAGTGTAGCTGTGGAATTACCTAGTGTTCTTTTGTGTTGCTTGTAAGCAAGGTGATGGTTGATTTTGTGGGCGCTACTTTGAGTCTATTGTGTGTGAGCCAGTCTTGTATACTGTTTATGTATGTTTGTAGGTTATTTGTAACGGTGTCGATGTTGTTGTGGGTGGATGTTAGTGTGATATCATCTGCATATGATGATAAGGTAAGCTTGTTATCTATGGGTGTTGGAATGTCATGCGTGTATAAGTTGAACAGTGTTGGTGAGAGAACAGAGCCTTGGGGGACCCCGTTCGGAAAAAGCTTGTTTTTGGATGACTTGCCATTAAATGTGACATGTGAGTATCTTCCTGAGAGATAGTTGCTCAGCCACCTTTTGGTGTTATTGTGCAGGTTTGTGTTGAGTATTTTGTTTATGAGAGGGAAGCGTGGGATAGCATCAAATGCTTTACTAATGTCTATTGTTGCTAATAGTGTACGTTGAGCTGGTCTTTGGAGTTGATGCCATCCATGATGTGCTGCGTGAGGTTAATGAGTAATGTCGTGGTTGAGTGGTGAGGTCTGAATCCATGTTGAGTAGGCGATAGTGGTATATGTGGGTTGGTGATTCGTAAGTCTTTCTGTTACTTTGGAAGGTGTGCATAGTAAAGTAATGGGTCTATAGGAAGCTGGTTCTGTTGGATTTTTGTTTGGTTTGAGTAGTGTAATAATTTTACCTTGTTTCCATATGTCAGGAATAATAGTGTTGGTATGAATATGTGCTGATATTTGTGAGAGCTAGTATTCCTTGTGGGCCCAAGTGTTTAAGGTGTATGTTAGATATGTTGTCTGGTCCAGTAGCCTTCGAATTCTTAATGGTTTTGATGATCTTGGTGGTCTGGTCTGTATTGAAGGGTGTAATGGTCGTGTCGAGTCTGTAGGTTTTCTTGTCTGGCTGTTTGTCTGTGCGTGTTTCTGGTTGTTGTCTATGTTTAAGTGACTTATCTTTGCGTAGTGATTAACTAGAATGTTAGCTTGTGTGTATGTTGGGATATTGTTTTGGCTGCGACAGATAGCCGCGTGTGAGGTGTGAATGCCGCTGTTAGAGTGGGTAATGCTGTTTATAGTCTTGTATAGCCTGTATGTATCTGTGAAGTGGTTTAGTGTTATGAATTCCATGAATGTTTGTTTGTTTTTCTTTGAGTTTGTTGTTTATTTCTGTGATGAGCTGTTGTATCTGCTGTTTTATGGCTTCTGTGTGTGGTGTTTGTGTGTTATATTTGAGGTTGTTACGTTGCCTTATGAGGTGGGCTATTTCTCTAGTGTAATTTGGGTTGTATTTCCTAATGTTGCCCTTGGGTATGTATTTGTTTGCATTATTGATAATCTGATTAAATGTCTTGAGTGTTGTATCGATGTTTATGATGGGTGTGCTGTTTAATGTGGTGAATTGTTCCTCAGTCTGTATTTTGAACTGTTCCCAATCAGCTTTCTTGTAATTTCTGTAAGTGTGCATAAGGCTGTTGGGGCAGAGTGTAGAATGTGTTGTAATGATGATGGGCAGGTGGTCTGATGACAGTTGTTTTTCTGTTCTCCATTGTGTGTGTTGCTAGTGAGGGGGAACAGAACGTTATGTCTGGGGAGGAGTTTGAGTATCCTGCTTGATGTGGTATGTGTGTATGTTCTTCTGTATTGTTAAGAATGAAGAGGCTGTTTAGTTTTGTGGCTATGTTGGCGCCTCTGGTGTTGTTTTGGTTGTGCAGGTACCAACTAGTGTCTTTGGCGTTGAAGTCTCCTCCTAAGATGACATTAGTGAGAGAGGCAAGATTGTGTAACTGTGGATTGTAATTGGCTGGCACCTGAGGTGAACTATCTGGTGGGATGTAAATGTTGATTAGTGTGGTGGTGTGCTTTGCGCGTGTTTTAATGTTAACTGCCTGTATTTCTATCGTGTTATCTGCTTGGATTGTGTTTGTAATGTTTTGGGTAGCATCAGTGTAGCTAATGCTTTTACGTATGTAAGTGATGAGTCCACCCCCGTTACCCCCAGTATGATCTTGAAGGATTGCCGTGAAGTCAGGGATGGTGGGTGTTTTGTGTGTGCGTTTTAGTTCTGTTTCTTGTATAAGTGCTATGTGAATGTTTTGTTTGTGTACGAATCCCTTAAGCTGCATGATTTTGTTTGTGAGGCCATCTACGTTGTACTGTAATATGTTAATATTATACTTCTGTATATGTGTCATGGTGCTATTGTGTCTGTCTTTGTGTATGGTGACATGTGTAAGTTGTAGTGGGGCCTGGATTAGTCTTAATGTCGCCAGAGAGTAAGAGTAGTTCGGGGAGCACGCAATTGTTCCATGTAATTGAAAAAAAAGCACGCTGAGAATAGGTCCGGCCCCGGGAGCCGATCGGCACTCTGACCGTGCCACGCAACAGGCCGTCGACTGCCAGTCTGGCCAGCCGTAGACAGCCCGCTGCCGCTGCACGGAGATTTGAGGAAGTTTGGCCACCAGCGCGTTGATGTTTTGGTTTGACGTCGCCTCTTCGCGTTGACGTGTCCTGCGCTGGAGGATGCAGCCACTGTTTAGAAGCTTCCTCGTCAGCTGCTAACACTTTTTTCACGTTGTTCTAGCTACCTGTTCAGACGTTTTTCATAAACAAATCTCAGTTTTCTGCTCAACACGGCTCTTTCTAATTTTAAAATTGATTAGTCAAGGAAGGAAGATGTTGACTTCTATTTTGCAGCAACAGTTGATGATATTTGTTACTTTACTGATTAATGAAAATGATTAGGCTCTTGAAGTTATAAAAGAATTCTTTCGTAATAATTGATAAATACGAAACACAAAACGTATATGCAAACAGGAGGATGATGCTTAGACTACTCAAGTTGAAGTTTTCTCTTTCTCATATATTGTATCGACGTAATACTGTAAATATATTTAAAGTTTCTTCATAAATAACTTGTGTTTCACAGTAAACAAAGACTTCCCTCAATCTTCTATCACATCCAAACAGTCCAAAGTGTAGTCGCTTAATCCGCTATGAGACGTTAAGATATAGTGTGTTTCGTACATATACTTTTTAGCATTGGTTTCAGTATGTATTTTTTAATATTTTAATATTTTTTTAACTGAATTTTTAACGCCAAACGTTTTGGTGTATTATTATTATTCTGTTTTTAAACATTTATTACGCACGTAGAAAAGATTTGCCTTTTGGTTGAAGACCTTTTTCAGACTAGTCCATGATTTTTGCAAGCAATACCTTTTAGTTTAAAAAAAAAACTTTGCACAAAAATTAGCGTTCATCCTACCTTTTAAATAGAAGTTTTTTACGCCAATGAGAATTTGAACATTTACTTTAAGCTCATGAACCACTTACATTTTGAGTGCAGCTTCACAAATTTGGTCTCGCTGGCTGTGGGCGCGAAGCTCAAAATTTTTATGGCTATGATATTGTAAATTTATGGAATGACTTGCTTTTCCTCGATTTCACAAGAGTATAAAATTTTGTACAAGCGTTGCCTGACTAGATGCACAAAATTATTTTACCACAAACAACTACTATTGTTAAATAGCTCCGTTGTGCAGGGTATAGAACTGTTGGCGAGTAAGCTACGTCCAGCCTCACGCGGATGGACGACTTACTCAGCTGAACAACATTTTGTTCACACAAATTTTGCTCTAAACATTTTTGTAGTAAACTAATTTATTCGATGTTTACATCAAGTTATTCGCGACGACGTCCTCTATCTTTTGGTGTAAATTGTGTGTGGTGTAATTTCTTCTGAAAAAAAAAAGATAACCTTCAGGAGAACCGTCCGCAAAGTGCCAGTCTGGGTAAAAAAAAAAAATTGTCCACGCACTACCATGCGTGGACAATTTGTGAGGAACGAAATAAGTAGGCTGACCATACGTACCGTTTTGAACGGGACAGTACCGTTTTGTATGGGTTCTGTCACTGAAGAATAATTGTAAGCTCAATATGTTTATGTACTTACTTTTTCATGAATACAGAATATTACATAACCCCCGTCCCTTTTTTGCCATCCCAATGTCCCGTTTTTGTCTCAAGGAAATATGGTCAGCCTAGAAATAAGACAAGCATCTTCAAAACGAAAACGTGGTGCAGATCAATCAAGGATAAAGAACTGTAACCGGAGTCACTTTATGACAAGATGAAAGAAGTTTGATAATTTCGGTTTCATTTCTTTAATGCATTTACAAATAAATAAATAATTAACATTATTTCCTTGTGTTTGAAGCTAACGTCATTCTTCTTCAGATATCCTCATTATAAGGAAAAATCGTCTATTTATTCCCTTTAGAACGAGGAAAACTTGTCAGTTATGGATTGTCTGTTTCCGAAAGTGCGTAACTTTTTAATAATAACGGGTATCGTTCAATCTAATTTAGAACTTCTTTCTCATTTCTTGAATTGGACGATATTACATATTTGTTAAGTGATTACATTTTTCAATTACTTACCTTAACTGGACCATTTTCAATTCAGCGCCCTCTATACCTGTCACGGAGAACGATATTATTATTATTATTTATTTATTTATTTATTTATTTATTTATTTATTTATTAATTATTATTATTATTATTATTATATTATTATTATTATTATTATTATTATTATTATTATTATTATTATATTATTATATTATTATTATTATTATTATTATTATTATTATTTAAATGAAGATTAAACGGTCAGTAATCCTTTTATATACATCTCTACATTAAATGAATACAAATGAGTAGTATGGAGCCAAAGTAAAAATGTAACCAGTCCTCAATTTAGATTGTCTTCATTTCAAAAACTACCCATTTTCATTGGATTGAAACTATGGAATGACTCAAATGCCGATATAAAAAATATTGTGAATGTAAATTTGTTTAAAACCAAGTTGAAATGCCATTAATAATGGATGGTATACTAACAAAAATCTAGGATTAATGTCCATTACTATTGTTTACTAATTATTAATTTCTCGTGTGTAATCTAGTATTAAAAACACACTTCTTGGGTTTGTTCAGTTCTTATCTCTCATGTATAATATTGGTTTCTTTGTATGGTATTGGTATAGTGCCTTCAAAGGTAACCTTGTATTTGTCATGTCAGTAGTGATAATTTAAGATTAATACACGTTTTAACTATTAATAATGCTTATTTACTTATTTATTTATTTATTTATTTATTATTAATTAATAACAACTAGCTGTTTATTTTTAATAAGAGCCCAGTAAAGCCTAAAACCTTAAGGGCCAAATTAAATAAAATAAATAGTCGACCTTCACAATTATTCATGTCATTGTAAATTGAGAAGAATGTATTTATTTTATTATTAATAAAGGTTATTCAATTCAATTCAATTCAATTCAAACAACACTCTGGGTCCTGGAAAAACAGTAATAAGGATAATAAAAATCTGATGTGATGAATCTGGAGGTGGACAGGTATTCAGTTCACACAAAAATATTTTAATGCATTAACTCAAGTTTTATACTGTTAATATTTTATTTTACTGTTGTAACTTGTGCTAATTGAAGGTATAGTTACATTGTTTGAAAATCGGTGGTTAATGATTATTAGAGCCTTTGGCTCGCAACTTGATTTTTTTTTATCGTTCCTGTAATTGCAAACTTTAAGTCCTGATTTCTCCAAATCAGGACTTAAAGTTCCAATTTTACAGTCAAGTAAGTGTAACATATTAAAATGGATCAATATCCATTTGGTCGACGAGTCATAACAACGACACTCCAAAAATATGACTTACCATAACTTAACCATGTGTAGCAGGGTTGGGTCAGTTAAGTTAATTAACTTAATTTTTTGCCAATTAATCAATTAAGTTAATTAACTTGTTAAATTTTAAAATACGGGTCATCTCAAATGAAATTTCTCCAAATTAATTGATTAACTTTAATTAATTTTCAATTAACTTTCCTTTTTAAAAAGAATGTAAATTTCATTTATTTGGTCACTATTGTATTAGTTCTCGTACTCGCCACCAGAGTCCTTCAGCCCTTGAGACTAGCGGTAAGGTGTCTGTATGCAACGAAAGCAAAAGTTAATTGATTAGCGTAACTAGTTAACTTTTTCATTTAACTTAACTAGTTAAATTTCAAAATATAGGCTAACTTAACTTAGTTGGTAAGATTCTCAAATTAACTTCACTAGTTAATTTTGAAAGTTAATTGACCCAACCCTGATGTGTAGCCTATCGATGCTAACCTAACCTAACTTAATCTAACCCACAATAACTTGTCGATTTTATATTATGACCATCAGAAGTCGTTAAATTTATAATTTTTCCATAGCAAAAGGTTAGAGTTTTGCCTACCAGTTAGGGTGACAACCTCAAGAGTCTGGACTGCGGGAAAAGGCACAAAGGAGTTTAAACTCTGGCAACGTACTGTAAGTCAGGCCTTATATATTTCATATATTGCAGAATTAAGCCGAAATCAACTTATACATAGCTGAGCCTAAGGCCGCGTGCAAAGAGAAAACCAAGCAAATGTATGTTAATTACATTGTTTTCAATAGATGGCGTACATAAAGATACATTGTTTTTAATAGATGGCGTACATAAAGATAATAAAAGCAAAGCATAAACAAAGATAAGCGTGAGAATGGATTGAAATAAATCAGTCCCTTCTCCAGTTTGTTAACAAAGTCAACACATCGAGCAAATGAATGCTCACTCTTGTAGCCTACAGACGGTGATAAAAGTAAATAAACACAATGATAATTATAATTGTCCTTAAACTTGCTCAAATAGAATATAATCTGCTGAAAAGAAGTTGCCAGCGTAAGGTAGGCCTACCTATCAAAGGCATATTAGTATGATTTCACAATGCCACGAAGTAGAAGTTCCCGAGAAATTACAGATTTCACGAAAGGCAGAATTATTGAACATTTTGAGGCAGAGCAAAGTCAAAAGGGAGGTTCGCGACGGTTTGCATTTCATTATCAGCAATTAACAAGCCATTGTGCAGTTCAGTAATACCCAGAAAAACTACAGTAAAAAAAAAATTATAAGTAATGAAAATACCAATATTGGTGCTAAGTGGGCAATAAACAAACAATTTCATACCAAGAAGTCCATAGTCTAGACTCTAGAAAATATAAAGCCTGACTGATGAATATGGCTTGGACAAATGGATTGTCTGAGTTTTGAATGCTTAGACAGTATTAGAGCACGTCTTGTTTCCTTCGGAACGCCTGAGACATTGTAGTTAGCGAACATTTGTGAAGCTGAGCATCTTGGAGGTAACTTATGCAGCAATCTAAAAGATCTATCATAAAGAAAATTTATAGTTCGGCCAGAATCTTTTTTTATAATTCTGCCAGTTGAGGTTTAAGTTTTGGTTTTTGGCTAAAAATACAATAGTTACCCCTTTTTCTTAGATATATTCAATCCGAATGCAACGAGTCTTTTACTTATATTGAGGTTCTAAATATAGTCGGGCTAAGCTGCTTTAAACCCTAGATCCTGTCCCAAAGCTGGATCCTATCTGCTTTGCAGATAGCTGGTGAGGGAAGCTATATTTTTGGGGCCTCTTTGTGAGTGACCCGTTGCCCACGTCGGGCTAACATCATGAAAAAGAAAAAAAACTATAGCGTTTGCCATTTACCATTACTTATTCGGACTATAGTGGATTTAATTTTTTCAGAAGCGTTCCTTGTTCCATACACGGTCAGTGTGTATCATGAAAGACCTCAGGGGACCATTCTGAGTTCAATCCCATATATATATATATATATATATTTTTTTTTTAACACGGCTTTTTTTGTGCCGGAACGGCGTTCCGGAACCTTTTTTTTGAGATGTGTTCAGTTTATCAATAAATTAATAAAAATAATATAACAATATTTTTATTAATTTCGCCTTTCTATAATACATGTGTTCCGGTACCTTTTTTCCTACAAAAAGCCATTGTGTGTGTATATATACAGGGTGTCCCAGAATTAACTATCTATTTCAATGAAATCGGACAAATTTTTTAAAAACACTTTTATTTATGTTTATCATGTTTATTAATAAGTGTTAAAAATGTATAAATTTCTAAATTTTTTTCATAATTTTATTTTCATAATTTTTTCATTATCTGGTCCAATGAAAGACCGTCTGAAGTCATAGAATGGCAAAGAGACTCTCCAAAAGTTAACGTGTGGCTTGGAATAACCAAATCCAAAATTTACGGCCCATTCTTCTTTGCGAAAGCAACTGTAACAGGTACCGTCTACCTTGATATGCTTCAGCAGTTTCTCGAACCACAGCTTCTTGATGATGGCATTCTTGATAATGTTGTGTTTCAACAAGATGGAGCACCGTCATTATGCTCTAATTGTTCGAGAATACCTCAACAGACGCCTTCCGAATCGGTGGATTGGACGTGGAGGACCTCGACCTTGGCCTCCGCGTTCTCCGGATTTGACACCCCTGGATTTCTTTGCATGGGGTTTCATAAAAACAAAGGTTTATCGCCAAAAGATCAATGCTTCTTGTTGAAACACAACATTATCAAGAATGCCATCATCAAGAAGCTGTGGTTCGAGAAACTGCTGAAGCATATCAAGGTAGACGGTACCTGTTACAGTTGCTTCCGCAAAGAAGAATGGACCATAAATTTTGGATTTGGTCATTCCAAGCCACACGTTAACTTTTGGAGAGTCTCTTTGCCATTCTATGACTTCAGACGGTCTTTCATTGGACCAGATAATGAAAAAATTATGAAAATAAAATTATGAAAAAAATTTAGAAATTTATACATTTTAACAAATATTAAACATGATAAACATAAATAAAAGTGTGTTTTTTAAAAATTTGTCCGATTTCATTGAAATAGATAGTTAATTCTGGGACACCCTGTATATATATATATTATATATATATTATATAATATATATTATATATATATTTTATATATATATATATATATATATATATATATATATATATATATATATATAATTTTTTTTGGCATTTTCAGTTAATAAGACATCGTTCTTCAAGTCGCTCTTCAAAGTTAAACGTGTTAATTAAAGCCTAATAATGTTCAGCACACTTTGCGTGACTCTCCTGTTGTCACTAATTGGAAAAGAAACAGTCACAACTGTTGAATCACAAACGGTGAGTAACGTGAGCAATTATTGTTAGTTTAGCAGTTTAGCATAGTTTATTAGTTTTATAGAGCCATCCTCAGCACATCTTGATGGACGCTAGTTCCATCATATCTCTAAACCAGATTTATCCGTCTACTGTTGAATATTGCATCGTTGTCAACAAGCTAAAGCAACTCATTTAAGATCAGCCGACTGTCAGTTATTAAATTTTTTAGGATAAATATGTGATCATGCGGTATATACACGAGGGCCACTCAATATATTTTACCACACCTTTTTTTTCTTTCCAAATTTCCTTGTAAGTTCCAGAAATTTTGTACACAAGTAGTTACATACCTTTTTTACAAGTTTTTTTTTATTTTTCCACATAGTCTTCATCCTTTTCTACGGCTTTCCTCCACCTTGAAACAAGGACCTTTATTCCTTGCTGGTTCTGCTGGAGCCATCTATTTAACAACCTCAACAACCTCATCGTCACTCTGAAACTTTCTTCCACGAATAGCATCCTTCATTGGCCCAAACAAATGGAAGTCTAAAGGTGCCAGATCCGGGCTGTATGGAGGGTTGGGTAACACGGTCAAGCGCATTTTTGTGATGGCCTCTCTTGTTTGCAAACTGTTGTGTGGTCTTGCGTTATCGTGCAAAAGAAGGACGTCTTCCAGTTTTTTCTCCCATCAAACTCGCTTTATACGTCTCTGGAGTCTCTATAGGGTAGAAATATATGCCTCTGAGTTGATTGTTTGTCTTTTCTTCATAATGTCCACCAGAATCACCCCTTTCATGTCCCACAAGATGGTGCCCATAACCTTTCCTGCAGAGGGAGCCATTTTGAACTTTTTCTTGCGTGGGGAGTCTGAGTGATGCCACTCCATGGATTGGCGTTTTGTTTCAGGTTCAGAGTGGTGTATCCAAGTCTCATCCCCATTCACAATTCGTGAAAGGAAGTCATCCCCTTCTGTCTCGTATCGAACCAACGACTCAAAAGCAATTTCTTTTCTTTGGGCTTTGTGATCTTCAGTCAGTTGGCGAGGAACAAACCGTGAACACACTTTCGAGTATCCAAGTTGCTGCATTATCGTATTCACACTTCCTTTACTAATTCATAGCTCCGGTGATAGCTTCTTGTACGTGACACGCCGATTTCATTGAATGATGGTGTTAGCACGTTGCACAGTGTGAGATGTCACAGCCGATGCCGGGCGACCGCTGCGTGGCTCATCATCGAGGCTGGCTCTCCCTCTCTCCGATGATCTCACACGTTTTAGGACCAGCGTCCAACTGTGCTTCGATCAACAATAGCATCTCCGTAAACGTTTTGTAGACGTTTGTGAATATTTCCAACTGTTTTCTTCTCTGTGGTTAAGAATGCGATAACAGCTCTTTGTTTACGACGCACATCACTGTCAGACGCCATTTTCGAAACTGCGTTAACCATCGGTTTTATACGAGGAGGGGAGGTTCAAACTGGAAAAATCCGGTTATGTGAAGCGCAGAAAGTTCAAACTTACGGCCCAAAAGACATTTCAGCCCCATGGCCTATTATTTGTTAAGTAAAAAGGGTGGGGCAATATATATTGAGTGCCCCTAGTATATATATAGTTCCAATGAATATTTTATTGGATCTTTGTACTGGAAGGAGTATTCTTGTCATCGTTCCGAGATTATAGGCCTGTGAAAACTTAAGTTTAAGTGTACCAACGAGGCCCGCACTGTTGGGGTGATTTTGCATTTTTAAAAACTATTATTTTCGTTATTTCTCAGCTAAGCCGATCATTCATTATTCTAAGTCCCCAGAATGAATTTTTGATCATTACATTTCCTGTCGATTAAGGTGACGTGTATATATATATTATATATATATATATATATATATATATATATATATATATATATATTCAAGAGCGTAACTAGCTTTCAAAAGTTTGGGGGGACAACTATAATGCTGAAAAATCCTGCGGTGAATTTCTGTGCTGCTATCCTGTAGGTAATGTGTTTGCGACCAAAATGATGCTCTAAATTCCCAACCGGGGGCCATATGGCTCCCTGGGGGCGATGGCACATTTGAAGGGGGCCACAGGAAAATGTTAAGATTTAGAGGGGCCACAGACTCCATGAAGGGGGCCACAGGACTCAACCTATTGAAGCCTAAATTATAGTTAGGCCAATAGATAATTTTAATTTATGTAGTTGAATTACATTTTAAAAAATTATTAATACATATATTTTCCTTTTTTTTAGATATTTTATAATAGAATTTGAATTTATCTGTAAACAAATATTTTGCATCTTACAAGCTTATTGTGCGGCGCACTCCATTGTGCGCTTGATCGTTATGCGCCTGGCAGCATTGTTGACTTGATAAAAATACTTCAGGTTGAAATCCTTACAGTCTGTTTACCACGTGGATCGTCGCTGTAGTGTGTAAGTAGCTCTTATTTGTTTACCCTAATATTGCGAAGTTGTAGTAATTTTACTAGTTTTTTTAATTTATAATAGATTGCTATAAGTACAGTATTTCTTTTGATTATATTTTTTTATACTTAATACATAATATAAGTAAATAACTGCAAATTTTTGTTAGCCACTGTTTAGTTTTTGTTATGTTTATAGTCCTATGTGACAAATAATATTGTACCTGAATACAAATAGTTGTTTTAATATCCTTTATATATATTTGTTTTTGTAAAATAGAGTTAATCTGCATATTACCTACTGAAAATAATGCTTATGGGGGCCACAGGAAAAAATAAGGTTCCTAAGGGGGCCATAAGCCAAAACCGGTTGGGAACCACTGCTCTAAAATACTATGATTTAGAGAATGATCTATATTTATGACAGTAATAGGAAAATCAAAGAAGCATTTTCACAACTACCTCATGTATATCAAGTATATACTTAGCATTAAAGGAAAACAATATACGCAAAAATTAAAGTAAAAAATAAGTAGATGTCTCATTAAAGTATCTATCACTGCAGTATTAGTGCTGAATCAGTAATACTTTCCAGCATACTAATAGGCAGAGATGGGCAGTACCGCGGTACATGTAACGGCTTAAGTAACGGGCGTTACTTTTGTAACGAGTATCGGTATCGCCTTAGCAAGATTTCTAATGTAACGATGTAACGGTAACGCCCGTAATAATTTTAGCAAAAGTAACGAGAATTTCCGTTACTCGTTACTCACTGTTTTTTATGTGTGAAAAGTACAAATACATCTTTCGGCGGCCACCCATTAGTAGAAGCATTAAGTAGTGGATTCAGAAATCGATTCAAGAAATTCCTGGAACTTGACAGAGATGCCAATGTTGCAATTATTGCTGCATTAACAAATCCACACTTCAAGTGCAAGTGGCTCACTATAAGCGAGCGAACAAACAATGAGGCATGTAGAAAAATGGTGCAAAACATGCTGATATCAGCAATTAAAAATAAAAGTGACAGTGACAGATCACCTGAGGAGCCAGCTAAGACAGATGATGGTGCTTATAGCAGTAGCGACGATTTCTTTGAATATGGTCATGCTCCTGCTGACGTCAAGAAAGAAGACACCACAGCATCAGAGATGGAATTGTTGAAATATTTCAATGATGACAGCACTGCACTGCAGCTGCAGTCACTTGATGGCTATCCTTCAATTAAGAAGCTCTTCCTCAAGTACAATACTCCACTTCCTTCCTCGGCTCCTGTTGAGCGTCTCTTCAGCTATGCAGGACAACACGTTCGAAAAATTAGTAATGCTAAAAGGAAACCCTAGGCTCCTAGCTGCATTTAAAATTAATTATATACCTCTCAGCTAGAATATATTTTTGGAAATGTTTTTTATTATTTTACATCAGCTGCTATTGAAATGTTTCTGTTTACTTCTGTTTAATTTTCTGTTATTCAAATAATATTTTTGTCAAAAATGTCCTGTTATCATTGTCTGTCAGAAATAAACCTCCATTTATCTAAAAAGTTGCGTTTCTTTTTACATACTTTTTATACTTGCTTTAATATTCTAATTACGATATACAATTATGATATATGAATTTACCAATGTAACGAGTAACGAAAGTAACGACGTTACTGTAACGAGTATCGGTATCGTCTTAAGATATTTTCAAAGTAACGATGTATCGGTATCGCCGGGGTCATTTTAAGAGAGTAACGAGTAACGGTAACGCTCGCCAATTTTGAGTAACGGTGCCCATCTCTGCTAATAGGACTAATGTAATTAAAGATTTACTCATCATAGATTATTTCAAGAACTAAATATTTTCCTTCACGTAAGCTAACTTAGATCAAAAGTTGAGGGGGACAAAACCTATATTATCCCCCTCAGTTCAAAGTTGGGGGTGACATGTCCTCCCCGTTAGTTACGCCCCTGTAAAATATAATATATATATATATATATATATATATATATGATGAATTTCACAATTAGACACGTGAAATGAATGAATGATACAAACTGACAAGGAAAAAGAAAAATGATTCCAAGGCCTTTCGTGTATTCAGAAGTACACCTCGTCAAAATCATTAAAGAAGTACACCTCTAAAAATCACGAAAGAAAAAAGTCACTAAAAGAAAGCTGAATGGCAACACAAAGAGATGAACAGCGGGACGCGGTTTGTTCGTTTATTGGGCTGACCGAAACAGCACGTATTTTTGTATCGGCAGCAATCGTTGATTCTAAGTTTAATTTGGTGATGTTTCGAAAGTGACTAATTTGAAAGGAGTTTAAGTTGTCTAATTATTATATCAGTTAGGGGCAGGGCCGCCGAGAGGGCGGGGAAGCCGGTTTAAATCCCCGGGGCCTGGAAAGAGGGGGTATAAAATCTAAGTTCTGCTCCTTTTGATCGAGCTATTCGACGGTACGTCGCTAAATTTCGTATGGGAAAGGGTCAGGGAGACGAACCACGGACTGGGAGTCCTCGGACGAGCCGAAGTCCAACTCTGGTTGAGATGGTTCGTGAAAGCGTTGAGGAAAATCCACATCAATCCGACGACGCAGCCAGGAATTAAACATTTCAAGAAGTTCCTTACATCGAATTTTAAGAGAGGATATCACTCTTTACCCGTACAAAATTCAAATTGCTCAGGAAATCAAACCACAAGATCATCAGAGTCAGATGACGTACGCTAATGCGATTTTAGATTTACGCAATGAAAATTAATATTTTCACCAGATATTAAATTTCTAATTAAAATAATAAATATATTTTCAAGTGTTACAAACTTTTTTTTATTTGATACCCCCCAAAAAAGGTTATAGCCAAATAAAACCCCCCCAAGACTTCTGGGACACCATTTATTTATAGGTAAACTCTTCTCAAAGAGTCAATTAATGCGTATCTGACCTGACCTCGATTTCTAACATTTGATCAAATAGCTACTGAGAAGTCCATTGACCATTAATTTATTCTCCAGCTGCAAATCACAACAAAACTATGAAGCAGTTTCTTAAAACCTTTTTAATGACAACTCTTCCTTTCTAGAAAACTCCTGATTCTCCGATGCTTCATTTTCATCTAAGGGAGAAGAACCTTCGGTCCAAATCTGCTTCCTTTCGTAATCTGACATTAGATTCATCCATGTTGTCCGTTTTACGTCTCACCAAGGATGAGGTAAGAAACGAAAAGATAAAAGCACTTTCTTACAAAGGGGAAGCTTCTACGCAATATTTTTGCTCATTATTGTTATTACCGTAAATATTGTTTCTTATTTAACATTTTCAAATGCATCACAAAAGAATTTTGAATTTCATCAAGATTGCACGATCACAAATGTCATTAAATCAGTGTTAAAAATGTTTTTATAGAGCCTCTTATATATATATATTATATATATATATATATATATATATATATATATATATGCTGCAAACCTGCAAGGAAAAAGAAAAGTGATTCCAAGTACTTTCGTGTATTCAGAAGTACACCTCGTCAGGGAATGAAGGGAGAAGGCGAGATAACGAAAATATATACATATGTACAACGGGACAGAAAAATAAAAAGATTAGCACATTATTAACGAGAGTTAATTAGAGGCAAAAGGTATTTTAACAGGATATTGTCAATTTTATACATTCCCGCACTGTTATTGAAATTATTTTTAAAGTGGATAAATGCACATTCTAGAATATTCCTTTCAATTATATCTCTATTTTAACGAGCGCTTTAGGACTATCCCACTTCATAAATATGGTTAAACAATGCATTAGAATAATTTGCTGTTCTACACGCATATTTATGCTATTTTACCCTAATAGCTAACAGCTAACGTTTTACCCGTTTGTGTACATCTGACAATTAACATGGTAAGGTAGGCTAAGGATATTTTTACGCTCAAATTCCTTCACAATTACATTATTATAATACCTATTCTTGGCTTCCCTAAGACAGTTATCTAAAAATGAAATAGGATAACATAATTTAGTACCAATATTCATGATATTGCGTAACTCGGAATCAAAAAATTCAGGACTGACAACTCTCAATGCTCTAAGAAACATAACAGAGAAAATAAAAGATTTAACCGAGGGATGATGACCTGCTAATAATAACTCTTATGTGCATTTTTCTTTTTCCTTCTTGGTTTGCATCATTCATTCATTTCACAATTAAACACGTTAAATAAATAAATAATACACACCCACAAGGAAAAATGAAAAGCAATTGCAAGGCCTTGGAATCGCTTCTCATTTTTCTTTGTGCGTGTGCATCCCACACACACACAACCATATATATATATATATATAACGTAAAGAACGACGCTTGTATAGGAGATATTCCGCGCAAGACGAGAAAGAGAAAACAACAAATGAAAAAATGAAGTACCACCTGGGAATCGAACCCGGGATCTTCCGATTGCCGGTCAGACGCGAATACCACTACACCATGGACTTCACTCTTCCAAAGTCCATGGTGTAGTGGTATCGCGTCTGACCGGCAATCGGAAGATCCCGGGTTCGATTCCCAGGTGGTACTTCATTTTTTCATTTGTTGTTTTCTCTTTCTCGTCTTGCGCGGAATATCTCCTATACAAGCGTCGTTCTTTACGTTATTTATACTGCGTGTTCTTTGCAGTTGAATGTATATATATATATATATATACACACACAGGGTGATTCAAAAGTCAGGTTACATAGGGAAATACTGTATTATGTAATGATACAGGGGAATAGTCACATCACATGTTCGATACGTCCGCTGCGACGTCTCTGTAGCTCAACGAGCCAGCTAGGAATATCACATCAATGCGCTCCTCCTTCGATAACATCGCATAACTCATTTACCTGCAAAGAAACAGAAAAGCCCTATGTAACCTGACTTTTGAATCACCCTGTGTGTATATATATATATATATATATATATATATATATATATATATATATATATATATATATATATATATATATATATATAAATTAGATCGAGGCAGCTTGGATTGAAGTAAACGGCACAGTTGAAGAATTAGTAACTTCTAAAGGAAGGAGAATTGAGATGGAAACGAAACTAGCAATTGAACACCAAATTATAACGAAAACTTTAGAATTGGATATATCAGCCATAGAAAATATGACTTTCGATGATCTAAAAGGTAAAGAATTTTGTGTTTTCAAATATTAAGAGCTTATAATAAAATGAAGAGAAAGGATTTCCAAGACTGCGTGCCGTGTCCTCCCTGGCGCGCTCAGCTCTTGCTCGGGGTTGCGACTTGTGAGACCTGCAGAATTGGGTAAGAAGAGGTTAGCGAAGTAAAATAAAATAAAAATCTGGGTACTTTCAATAATTTTATTCAGCTACTAAACTTGTCATGTACTGTAGTACGTCAGTAAATGAAACATTCATTTTTAATGTTACCTCACACCAGCGGCGTAACTGGAGTAAAAAAGTTGCCGGGGGGGGGGGGAGGGAGGGGAGGGAGGACGAACACAATCCTATTGTTAGAAGCACTCATTATCTATGAAAGTAATTATAAAAGTTGTTCCCCCCAACTTTTATAATTACTCCCATAAATAATGAGTGTTTCTAACAATAGGATTGTGTTCGTCCCCCCCCCCTAACTTTTTTACTCTAGTTACGCCCCTACCTCACATTGATGTATGTCATTTGCTGTTGAAATAAGGGGGCCGTGAAGGATTGACTTTAATTTAAAGGGAGCGTTGGATTTACAAAAAAGGGCTGGGAAACACTGCGTTACAGTACGTTTCCCAACCTTTTTAGATCGACGTACTGCTTTTTACCACCATGCTTTTCTAAATACCACCACCATCAAGGAAGGAAGATGGTACCACTTAACCAAAGTAGGGAGAGAACTGTGGTGTTCAATCTTGAATTTTCAAACTTATCTAAAAAGTTATATTTATTCTAAATTCTAAATTGTACTGAATAAAACTATTGATTTTGGCCGTGCGCGTTATTGTTAAATAATTTGAAATTAACCAAGTCGACAAATTGGATAGTATGCAAACCCACAGTCGGAAAGGCTACCCCTTATTCATCTACAACTAATCAAGTGTCAAACTATGTATTCATAACCCTCTTGCGTATCACCTAAACGAACTCTGCGTATCGTCGGTGGTACGCGTATCATTGGTTGGAAAACGCTACATTGCAGTAAATCAACACAAAAAGTTAAAAAGATCTGAAATTTATGTTCAGCAAAGATGAATGATACTGTGGTTACTTTCATATATTCTTGATGTCATTTAACTCCAATACTGTAAGTTTACACATTCATTTTATTAATTTCGTTTTATTTTCTGTTCGGCGAAGACGACCCAAGAATGGTACCGGAGGAACAACCTCATCTGGACTGGGAATCCCACAACGGATGCTCCTTCTTCAGTCTAAAATTGGCTTTGAGTCTGTCGTCTGTTGAGGCAAATATTAATTATAAAAAGGTAAAAATTATATATTTATTTGTATACAATTAATTATAAAAAGGTCAAAATTATAGGTTTATTTAGATATAATTAATCATAAAAAGGCCAAAATTATATATTTATTTATGTGTAATTAATTATAAAAAGGTCAAAATTATATACAGTATTTATTTATATATAATTAATTATAAAAAGGTCAAAATTATATATTTATTTATATGTAATTAATTATAAAAAGGTCAAATTATATATTTATTTCTATTAACTGTTTCATAAAAGTTACATTTTGTAATTTAATATTTTGGAAAATAGGCTTCTTTGTTAACTCTTTAAAATAATAAAAGAAAGTATTAAATTAATACTTCAGTACAATTGCTGTTGCTCTTTCATAAATTGGACAACCATAAAATAGTGCACTAAAATTAGTTATAATTGATTTTTAGCAAAATCTCATTTTCTGAATTGAACTGACGCTTCTAATTTGGAGATACCGTGCGTAGTTCGATTTTAGAACTATATTGTATTTATAGCTATGCATAAACTGTAGAGAGAATATAATTTTTAAATCTAAACCTTTCATTAAGAATAGTTAAAAAAGAAAAAACTCATTTTGAAGCACAGTATCATTTGGATGTCGGAAATAGCTAAAAAAAAAAAAAAAATGAACGTTTATTTCGTGTTGGAATTTAATTAACATTTCTTTTTAAACTTATTCCCGTATCTTTATCTAAGCTAATGGGTTGCATTACATACTAAACTCGCTTTCGTAAAAAGAATATCATTAACTACGTCTGTCCTTGTAATATATCTACTGAAGATCCTTTTCCTCTAGTGCAGTGGTCGGCGAACAGGGGTAAATTACCCCAAATGGGGTACACTTAAAAATTTTGGGGGTAATGCGTGCGGTATGAGAGACACCATATGCAACAATTTTAAGAGCAATTGGCTTGTTTTTGTTTACTTTGAAGTCTGGGGGTAATTTCATTTTACTCAAATAGATTTTTGGGTAATACCCAAAAAAGTTCCCCGACCCATGCTCTAGTGCAAGGGGTAATTTGCAGTAGAGAACCACTTTGCTAAGTTTATTATGAAGGCAAGCTTAGTAAATGTATTGAAGGGTTAGAGGTTTCTTCCAGTGACGTTCTTTCCCAGGGTGACCCAATATAATTGATCAGTCATTGCCCCGTTCGTGGGTGGGTGTGTCGATATTAATATACGGCTGGTAGCGCGGACACGAGAATGTTTTCCAACCAATTTTATTCCCTGCAGCCAAGTAACGTTTACTGTTTTTATTTTTTCAGTGATCTTACTTTATAATAATGAACGTGTCTCTATCACAAATTTTAACGATAATTGACTTCCACTCTTATTATAAAACACCCTTCTCTTTCAATCTTTCAAATGTTCCGTGCGATGATTCCTCATTTTACGAAGGTCAAGCTTGTCGTCCCTCCTCTCGAGTTGGCCTGGTGAAGTAGTGAGTTCGTTTCTTGTACTCTCCACCTCACATAGCCAGGTACGCCCGGCTCATCGGGGATTGTTCTGAGCCAGGCGTCTAATCTTCTTTTGAAGATGTCCACTGCAACACTACTCGTGTTCCTTAGGTGTTTGGGCAGCTGATTAAACAGTTTTGGTCCTCTCACAACAAAACTACTTTCTTTCAGGGTTAAGGATGTTCCCTGTCTACCCTTTAATTTGGGAATACGACACAGTCTTCCTTTTCTACTTTCCACCGTTGTTTGGGAAGTTACAGGGTTCAGAGTAAGATTAGGGACTAGTTTCTTCATTATTTTGAAAGTGTAAATAATGGTGTATCTCTCTCTCCTCCTTTCCAATGAATATAGGTTTAATTCGCGTAACCTTTCCCAGTAATTTAGTTCTTTGCACCCATTGATCTTGGCTGTGAAGCTTCTCTGAATCCCTTCTAGTTGTCTAATGGCTTCTTTTTTATATGGGGATGTTAGGACCGAGCAGTATTCCAATTTGGGTATGATCAGTGTTTTCAGGAGAGGAATCATTATATTTCTATCCCTTCGTTTAAAGGTTCTCAGTATCTGCCCAGTTACTCTCTTTGCTCTGTTTACTGCTATCTTATTTTGTGTTTCAAATTTCGCATCATCAGTCATTACAACCCCTAAATCTTTTTCTTTAGAATTTCTCTGAATTTTCTGTCCATTTGGAGTATAATTTGCCATGGATTTTAGGTCCTCTCTCTTTCCGTACCGTAACAGCTGAAATTTCTCTGTGTTAAACTTCATATTTTTGTCTTCCGCCCACTTGTAGAATCTGTTCATGTCTGTTTGTAGAGATCCTATATCTTCTGGGTTTCTTATTTTTCTACTGATCTTTGTGTCATCGGCAAAGGAACAACAAAATTTTAATATTTAAGCTTATGTTCGTTCACAGAAGAAATTAAATTACACTTACATTATACAACTAATAAAGGAGGATAAGTCTTCATCGAAATTCAAATAGGCCTAAGGAAATAGTGCATATGACCTGCGCGGTAAAAGAATAAGTCTAGGGCCCGAGAAAAGAAAGTATCCCCTACGAAGGCCCTAGACGAGAACTGAATTAAATTTACTATCTGAAGTTCATCTTAAAAGTGGGCCCCATTTGCCACGGGCACGAGTGAAAATATTAAAATGAAAATGACAAGGGAAGGAAAATGCGATCTTCAGATGGACTATGTGCGACCCCCTCTCTATGACGAATTGTTCTGCACAGGCTGAAAAATGTAAGGATATGGTTGTTTGACCTCCTTCGCAACATCTAAGGTCATGTGACGGAGGGGGACCTACAGCTTTCTGTGGGATCCGAACCACTGGTCGCTACATAGTCTAGACGCAGCAGACGGTCTCCCATCCAACTACTATCTGACCCAATGTTGCTTAACTTCGCTGATCCACGAGAAGCAGTGTTACGACATTGGCTACGACGTAGCCCTGTCACATTAAGAACATGTTGGAACCTGTTCGGATGTTTACATGAGCGCAGTCACGTAGCTTTTTCTGGGAACTTACCTGAGGCCTACTTAAAATTTACACTTATGTTTTTTATTTATGTTAAAATTTTACTATATTTTATATTATTAATAAATCCCCATTTTTAGAATCCCAACAGCATTTTCTTTATACATGTAGATTTAAAAGGTTTAGATATTCTTTGTGGAATTACATAACGTTTGAATCATTGCCCTTTGTCCAAAATTATTTGGACAGGTTCGTGTATGCATATGCATAGGTATATATATATGTACACACTTCATATTGTTTGCGGGCTCGCTTTACATCGCCATGGAAACCGGCAACGTAAACCACGCTGCCGGGCGTCTGAATCCGTGCGATAAGCGCAGTCAGTGGTTAACGATCAAGACTGTTGAAATTTAGATTATACTGTATACGATAAATATACCTTCTCTTGCTTTCGCATAGATAACTTCTTTTGCTCTTAAATGATTGATTTTGTTAGAGCCTTCGCGTTTTCCACTTAAGTGTGAATTTATTTTCTCCATTTGAAAAATCACTTTCGAAACGTAGATTTTATAGCTTACCTGCCTTTGTGGGCCTTTGAATTTGATTGTTAATTTTTTTAGTTTAATTTTGCTTTAAGGTTTCTTTCATTTAACATTAATTTAGTTGAAGTATCTATTTCCATTGAGCACTTATTTATTCACTGCTATGTTAGTAACGTGATTCCTCAGAGAAGTTACGGTAAGGTGACTTTAAATTATTTATATGATTGTCGTAGAGGTTTAATTTACCTTACACTTTGGACCAACTTACAAGTATAAAGGACTGGTTTGGAGATTTGCGCCTATTAATCTAGTCACTTAATTTACCAGTTTATTTGGTAAATTGTATATATAACTTAGTGTGTGTAATTTGCTTTCTTTACTGATTTATTCAGTGAATTATATATATTCTAGCGTATATTTATTTTGTGATTTATTTATTTATTTTTAGAGTGTAGGTTAGTTGTAGGTTAGGTATAAGGCTGAGGGATAAGTTTAAGAAGTTTCTTACTTCGCTTATTATTTTAGTGTATTTATATCTTTAATGATCTGTTGGTTATTTTATTGATTTAATTTTTGGAGTTAACTTTCGTGGCGGAAGGTAATCTACTGTACGTTGCAATATTTACCTCGGGATTTATTATACAGAGTGATCCGTTTGGGTATGGATAAAATAAAATTGATGTGAAATGGAAACAGTAACATTGTATAGTTTAATATTTGGCAAACAATGCCCACAAAGATGGTAGATTGTGACAAACCTAATTAGTCTTCAACATGACCCCCCCCCTTCCGGACACGACAGAGGTCATAACGAGAGGCTAATTCTTACGACCACCTGTATGTGGTTTAGTGATAGACCCCGTTTCTTCAAATGTGCGGTACCACTGCACTATGGAGTCTTATTTAGGAGCTTTTCGAACACCATACACACGGCGAAACTCACGCTGTACCTCTCTCTCTCTCTCAAACTTAGCAAACCAAATGACACACTTCGCACGTTGTTGCGCATTCACCGCCATCTTCGAAACTGGTATATGTCTCATAAGTCTGACAGCAGATGGCGCTCGTACGTCTGGCAGCGGATGGCATAGGCTATTACAAACTCCCACATTTTATGACCCTACGTGCAACAGATGAGCGCTGTATCACTTCTTGAAGCGTTATTATTTTATCCATATCCAAACGGATCACCCTGTCTATTACGTGTCATTTCACGTGCCTCCACCTTTCGTTGAGGCGGTTAATTTAAAGGACCCTTTAAAGATATATTTTGCTTGTCGGGATTTCACAAGATTTCTTGAGTCTTTTATCTTTGAAGTTCCTTAGGTACTTTTCCGTTATATTCCCGCAGTTTCTTTTTTCCCGGTTAGATCAACTGTACGCCCTTGACAGTTGGTTAGGATAAGTCGTAATATTTTCGTTAAAACTAACGAATATTTTAACAAATTTCGACTTGACCTAACTAATTGTTAAGGGCGTACAGTTGACTTATAACGGGGGTATAACGAAAAAGTACTGTTCCTTAATATTTTACCATATAATTACTAAAATTCTTATTAATCACAAGTTTATACTTTTGGGTGGTAGCCTCGTATGAAGTACTCGTCAGAGTCCAAGATTAACAGGGACTCGATCAGGAATTAGGGATATTTTTTGTCCCTACCTATCGCTTTCATAATTATCTTCGTTATTTAATTTGGTGCGAAGTACTAGTTTCTTTCAGTTCATTATTTTTTTAAGTTTTAGATTTGGCCGCTACTTGAGTCGCCCGAGACTGGGGCCTCTATACGATTGATCGAGCCACGTTCAGAGACGGGCGCGGTCTACCAATATTTGTTCGGGGTACGCTCCTCGATAATGATGATCTTTGATAACCGAGAAATACCCACACCCTCGTTTTTGTGCTCTTCTCGAGCAGGACTCTTAACTTAATGGTGGTGCTTAACTGGTTCATGACGACAGTACTTTTTGTCCAACATTTCGGAAGTGGGATCTTGTCCTTGGGGAAAGTAAATAAATCTTTGAAAGTAGGATGAAATTTTCTAAATATGGCTCACTCGTTGAGTCGGTAATGATCTGTGAGGAAGGCCAGAAATTTGAACCCCCCTTACCTCAGTGTCTCCACTTCGTTTACCCATTTAGGCACACTCAAAAGTGTGTTATCTTATTTTTTTTCTTTTCTTTTCTTTCATGAGCTAATCTTATAATTTGACGGACGGAAAGGAGTATATGTGGTGGCTTTAGGATGGTTAGGACCGAAAAGTGGGTTCAGATTGAAACTATTTTCCTTAATATGGGTAATTTAATATTTTAGAAAATGGGCTTCTTTGTTAACTGTTAAAAAAGTATTAAATTAAAACTTCAGTACAATTTCTGTTGCTCTTTCATAAACTGGACGACACGCTGCTGAGATGTGAATGCACAACCAATTCGAAGAGTTAGTTCAATAGCACTGGTATGCATATGACATTTTTTTGTCTGCTGTGAGGGTTTTTTCATCTCATATTATATAATTCGACCATGCTGAATTCGAAAATGACATTGGTTTTCCTCAAAGGGGTCAGGTTTTTTCTCTATTGGCCATTTATTATAAGTCCAATTTTATCCCCAAATTTATTGATTTTTTTAGCTTAAACACTGTAGATATGAGTAATATTATAAGGACACTCGTGAAAAATGAAAACATTGTGTGAATAAATACTTTTATTCATACAATGAATATGGAAAAAAGTTTATTGAGGAAGGAATGAAGTTTTTTTGGCTTTCCGTCTGTGTTTTTCTTCGGGCACGTCTCGCTTCAAACACCAGCAATAGTCCGCCAGCATATTGATATCCCAGTTTCCCTGGTACCTCTCTTCCATTATTTTGATATCTTGGTGAAATTGTTCACCCTGTTCATCACTATAATCCCCGCAATTTTCAGGAAAATAGTCCAAGTGGGACCACAAAAAGTGCATTTTTATGGACATGCGCGACCCATGAGCTTTGAAAGCTTCCATCAAGTTTTCGACAACGGACTCGTATTCTGGACTTCTACGCTTGTCAAGAAAATCAGTGACAACTGATTTGAATGCCTGCCAGGCATTCTTCTCAGTTGGAGTCATTGCGTTTTCGAACTGAGTATCCTTGATCAAAGTTCGAATTTGAGGACCATCAAAAACCCCAGCATTTAGTTTAGCATCAGATATATGAGGAAATTTACTCTCGACATATCGGAATGCTGAACCCTCCTTATTCATTGATTTTATGAAATTTTTCATCAAGCCCAGCTTAATATGAAGTGGTGGGAGCAAAATTTTTGTTGGTGGTACAAGGGGCACTGAAACGACATTATGCGACCCAGGTTCAAAATTCTATCTGGATGCCCATTCACGCTGTGCATAGTGCTTCTCATCCGCTCGGCTATCCCATTTGCAGAGGAAACATGGGTATTTCGTGTATCCCCCTTGCATTCCCAATACAAATGCCACAATCTGAAAAAAAATGAAATATTTAAAGAATTTAGAGAATTTGTTCTATCAGATAAAAAAAATCTATGCATTGGACTGTATCACTTCTGTGGGGAAGTTAAGTGTTCTTATACGCTCTCAAATAACCTTTGGAAAAACAACATTGTCAATAGCAATAGTTTACTTATGATATTAGTATTACCTTCAAATCTCCACAGATCCTCCAGTTATGTTGGTCGTATACGAGAGCATCCAGTAAAATTTTCATGTTATCGTAGCTCTCAGTAAGTTGTACGGAATGTGCTACAGGGACTGATGCAACCCTATTCCCAATGTTGAGAAGTACTGCTTTCAAACTTCGTTTAGACGAGTCTATAAATGGCCTCCATTCTGATGCGTTATATGGCAGGCCCAAGGATTCGATTAGCCCCTCAACATTGCAGCAGTACACTAAGGAAGAGGTATTTTCGTGCACTGCAAAAAACTTGCGGAATTCTTCCTCTCGTTTCCTATACCAGGAGAATGTTGTTCCCGGAGCCAGCAAGTTGTCTCTCGAAGTCGTGAGCCCAAGATCTCGGCAGCTAATTTGGAAAGTCCTAAATCCCTGGTAAGATCATTAAGTTTGGCCTGGTTGAGAGGCCTCGGCTCATTTGAAGCGGTATTTTGAGGTATATACGACTGGACTGGTCATTGGCATTGGTCATTGATTCATCATCAGAATCATCGAAGTCCAGGGTTTGAGGTGGGTCGGGTATTGGAATTCCAGGACCATGGGGTACAGGTCTCATAGCAGAAGGAATGTCAGGGTATACAACAATGTGTTTATTCTTCTTGTTAACTCCTGAAAATAGAAACACAGAAACATGGATATAAAACTTGCATATGAAATAGAAGAAGCATTCAGACAGTGGCGGCTCGTGAGGGAAGGCTGCGGTCTTAAGATATGAAATAGGTCGATGGAGTCTGTATATTTTCTTTCTTTTTCATTCATATTGTCCCTTCGGGGACAATATGAATGAAAAAGAAAGAAAATATACAATCATTGTATATGTAAATGTAACTTGTATAACAATATGTATGTGTAAATGTATTTTCTATAACAATATGCATATGTAAATGTATGATTACCATTATGGTGAATATTATGCTATATATGGTGAATATTACATTATGGTGAATATTATGTCAAGTTTCATACGAGGATTTCAAAATATTTAAGAAAAATAAATTTATAAGCCCACCTTGGAGGTTTGTCATGCAGAAATAGCAATCTGTCACGTGATCCTTTCCTTCTCTCCAAATCATGGGAATTCCAAAAGGCAAAGATTTCGCTCTGCCTTTGCTCCATCTCAAATTTTCAATGCACGTCTTGCAGCACATATGAGGGGAAAATTTTTTGTCCTGGTCCCTAGCTTAATTCCAAAGTATGCTCTATACATTGTCTTCACAAATTTAGTGATTTGGGACTGGTTATTTGGCATGGTAACCGTCCCACATATGTAGCAGAATCTATTGGGATCATTTTACACGCTCACTCTATTCATTATGAATATTTTATCTATATGCCTGAAAAGTAAAAAAAGATATTATACAAGTGAAACAAGTGATGATAGATGTTACTGTTCCAATTCCGCTTTGACAAATCACGAAAAATTCTATTTTACTTACGAGGCGCCATAGCCGGATAACCTGAGCTGATTGAGAAAAACGGTTGCAGATTCGAAATCAGCAGGAAAACCTCTATAAGAATCACTTACAAAACCCTTGACAGCAAAATTGATGCATACCAGTGTAATGATATAACTCGGGAAAATAAGATTTTGACAACGGTATTATCCAGTGAACCGCGGGCTGGCCTCATTAATTCAATGATTTCTGAGACCTCGTGACGCGAGTTCGATCTCCATCGGTTCCCGCTTTCTCATAAGTTTCAAATTTTCTATTTTGCAAAGTAGGGTTTTTTCACTAAAAGCTTTTGTATGGCTTGTAAAAGGGACCGAATATGGTAGAACATGGTGAAACACTGCTAAGACTATTTTTAAAGAGCATACGCCATGGTTCAACGTTTGAGTCAACATTTCTTTGGTAAAAAATTAGGAATCTGAATCTCGAGTGAAAAAATAAGGCGAAACTTTACTTTTTAAAAGTAATTTATACAACACATATATAAACCATAAAAATCCTAACTTCTGAATATATCTACCTCAGGGATGGGTACTGGGTAACCTAACCTGCCGCCCGAGGGCATAATGTGTAATTAAATTAGTGTAATTTGGCCGCGGACAGGTTGATTATTTAGAGTTGTACATATTTACATGTTAATTGTTCCAAACTATTTTTAAAACTGCAATTTGCCGGTAGAGAGTATTTTAGTTGAAATCTGCCTGCCACACAAAGGTTCCCCACCCCTCTGATCTATCTGAAAAGAAGGAAGAGAAAGGAATCAGGAAGGTGGGAGACTGAAGGAGTAAGAATTAAAATTCAATAAAGCTTGAGAGCCAAATTGTGGCAAATTAAATGGACAGTTTTCATTCCTTCACAAAAATACTAAAAATAACTTTAATATAAATAAACCAAATAGGTTCAGTACGATACATTTCACATTTAAAAATTTGTCATTAAGCTCTCAATGAAGTAATTAGAAGTAATATTAAAACTAATGTGTATTATTTAAAATGAAGAGGGTTCAGAGTAAAAGAAAGTGTGCAACCATACTCTGTATTGTGAGGCTTAAAGCATATTTATGCTTCAAATAGATTAAACCATGAAGTACATAAGCATTTAGGGTTTGGGAAATTTTCAGTATATTTTCCATAATTTTTTTCTTCTGTGAGATTGTCTTCGTGACCACCACAGGTTTTAGCTGGTCACGTACAATACTTATTCAATTATATTAAAAATTTGAAAGGAGTCCTTTGCCCTTGTGAAAGAACTGTGATTATACTTAATTTCTTTATTTAATCCTTTACTGCACAGAGGTCTTTTCTGAGACTGAATAAAATCGTCTGGCGGTAACCAGAACAAAATCAATACAGTAATACTGTGCGCTAAAGGGTTGGAAGAAATAACAATGAACACTAACTCTATGTTGCCTACTTCGACACTGAATTATCGCACTTTAATATAAGCTATTAATCATAAAGATTGTAATCATATAGTGTAAAGGAGTAATGAAAATTGTGAATGTTATGATATAAAATATTATTAGAGTTAATTTTTAACTTTTGTTTGAAAGATTTTAGAATATAACACTGAAAAAGTAGGTCCAAATGATGATACAACTGAATCGGGAAAAGAAGGACTTCTCCTTACAGTTGTAAATCTTCAAACGTGCAAAGCCACTTTCCATGATCTCTTTTACACCACCAAGTTCGGAGGGTTTCGTCAATTGAATTGGGTCCTAGATTCCATCCTGCCGGGAAGTCTCGTCATTTTAACATCTTTGGTAATTGTATTTTAATACCCATTCTCGCACTTATTTGGCTTATAAAATCCATTGTCCAAACTGAGTAAGTTGAGTATTGTTATATTATACTGGCACCTCGAAACTGAGCAAGGAAATTGCTTTATTCCAACCCCTAGCACCCTTAATGAGAAATTGATCTGTGTGAAGGAAAATCATGAATTAAGTAAAAGAGTTAGCTGTAAAAACTGGACTACCGAAACCTACTCTTTACACTCCCTGCACTGGTCATGTAAATATGGTCTTTACAGAAAGAGGCCTTAATCGAAATAGACTATACATGGTTTAGTTATAGACTACCATAAGTAGTGCCGACTACCTGGCCTCCCTATATGAAACCCAAGTAAATTTATATGAACCCTTACTGTAATACTAGTTCTAGCAGTTAGATTTCTTTGGACATTTTCCTTTTAAAACAATGTTACACTTTCAGAGTGATGGGTCTCTGTTATTTAATGAGACTAGTCGAGAGAAGCTTAGTAATTTTGGGTCCTATTGGTCTAATTCATACTCGTACAAAGACACCTGGGCTAATGTGTTCATCAAGGGAGGGCAAACTTTAGCGGAAGTAATTCTTCCTAATCTTGGATCTTCAAAGACGTCAGGATCACCTCTTTATTTTCACGTATCTTTACCTGGTGAGGACGCATTTCAAAATCCTTATGAATTAGATCCAATTTAAGTTACAACTAACAAGTCGCTGAATAATACCTCGTTCTTAAGGTCGCTGTAAATCCTGGCCAGACACAAAGGAATGGAGAGCTCGGAAAATATTTTGTGAAAACTATGATGGTTATCGAAGTTTATGTAATTGCGAGCTTCCTTTAGAAATCCCAGGAATGGATTCTGAAAAAGAGGTACACTCGAAACTCTAAAAGTTATATGCACGCCACTGAAATGCTAAAATATTTTTAAGCTATATTGTTTTAACATATAAATTAATGTTGAATATTTTAAACTCTACTTTCAGTTTGATCCAGAAATGGATATTCCAATTTGCATTCCAACATCGCTGAATCGGAGCCAAAATGTCTTACGGTAACTCGCATTCTGTCAAATTAACCGGGGAGTAAAAGTCTGCTTCATACAGTCTATTCCACAAAACACCCTAAACTGTACAACACTTTAAGACACTACGAAGATAAATGCAGAAATAATTTCTGCAGCATGCGATTCACAAAGAAGTAAACCGATTCTTAAATGAAGTCACAATATTTTCTGTGTTCAGTTGATTTTTTTTTACCTTTAACACTTTTGATATCCCTTTTATAGCTTCGCTCATTTCAAATTCTGTGGTTTTGAATGTTTTATGCATACATACTATTTACCTACCATACAAGTTCCTTTTGCCTGAAGAATACTTGACTTCCCTACTTTTAGTCTTTAAACACTTCTTAACTGAAGTTATGGTTTATAATTGGTGGTTTTGAGTTTCTAATCACTTTATTTCTATGGCATAAACGAGCCAGATCCACTTTCTAATTTTTTTTAACTCCTTATGAATGTGTCGAATTTCCTTAAGTTTACAATAATTCTTTATAATATTAGTGCTGAAGCATGAAATATATTCATCCAGATTTGTTTGTATCAACATTGGCTCTCTTCTTATGAGAGAAACTGGCTTTGACATTAAGTGTAAACTGTTTTGGCGGTACAATAATAAATGAATTTAACAAATTTAAGGTCATACTTAAGTATTCTAACACTTATTTGCAGCCTACTTGAAACACTCCTCGAGTCCAAAGGAATCAAAAGGCATTTAATTGTCATTTCAATAGATGAATATGATGAGAAGATTGCTATGATCGCTTTTATCCTCGGCATTAAATGCTTAATGCACAGGTAAGAACACTTATTTGAATTATAAGATAAAAATAGAAAGCAAAATGTAATTACCAAGTAGGCCCTATAACAATTACAATGGTATCATAAGAGCGGTGTGTCAGTAAGATGACCAACTGAGAAGAGAGAGTGAGGAAATTTTTAATTTGAACAGAAACTAGCGAGTACATTGTCGTCATCATCACCTAGCCTCAAACTGAACCCGATAACCTTTAAACAGCAGTGGAAAATAGGAAAAGCAGAAGGTGTAGTTTCCCAAACTAAAGGGCAGAGAAATGACATTCTCAACTCTGAAGGGAAATAGCTTTTTGTTAGAGGGCGAAGTCTATTTAACTAGTTACGCAAGGAAATCGGAACCACCATCAATGTGTCTTTAAAAGAAGATTAGACGCCTGGCTCGGGATAATCCCAGATGAGCCGGGTGTACCTTGGTTATGTGAGGTACTTTGAGCTCAACAAAGTAATTCTTTCTTGCATCAAGTCAGGTCTAGATGTGGGGGGCGACCAGTCTAGACTCCACCTGAAGAGAGACCGACGCGCAGAATCACCAAGTTTGCGAGGTATATATATATATATATATATATATATATATATATATATATATTTCTGATAGGCTATACTGCTGCCAAACAACTTCTGTAAAATAAAGCTAGATTTAACAGAAAAAAAAAGCTAAACTGGCAATAACGGAGGGTGTCAAGGTCAGCTGAAGAATGACAAGTTACGATAAGTCGCCGTCGGATGTTGTCAGTACAGTTCCTACCAAATGCCATCACGACACTACCGATATTCGTCATGTTTGTGGGAGTGAATGTAATCTTTTGTACGTCTTTTGTTCTGCCTTGTATGGGGGGAATATAGGGAGAAAATATGCTTCCCGATAAATCCTACGTTCGGAGTCGGGAAACAAGGTTTGTGAAGGTGAGATTCTGAGAAATCGGCAGATATGGCAATCCTAGGTCTAAATAAATTTCTCGAAGTGTATGTTTATAATAATGCTGTTTAGAGACGTTGTTTGATAAACTCGAAGTCCAGACATGAAACCCTTAAATAGTTAAAATGAATAGTTTCCTTGGTAATGTAAAAGAAAATTTATTTAAAAAATTAGCAGTTTTCTTACAAACTGAAAAAGCTTTTACTTCAAAGTCAAAACGACAGTGAAGTTAGGCCGTAGTTTTACAGTAAATCCTTTTTTTTAAATCATTTCTAAATAAAACTTGGTATAAATTTTTTTTTTAATAAATTTGTTTCATATAAGTTTTATAATTTAACGAAAGCTTTGATTTCACATTAAAAATATATCAATTTGGCTATTTCCACGAGCTCTGTTGTTCGCCGCATCAGTTTATATGATGTATTTGTACTTGGTTCTTCTTTTTTTTTATGCCATAGGAGGAGAAGAGGAGAGCCAAAATCAAGGTCTGGGGTTTTCGAGATGCCTAGACACTCTGCGTTTGAAAGATGGGAGGTCATAGACAGGAGTAAAGATGGATTGAAGGTTGTTCCAGAGTTGACCGGTTGAGTAGATGAAAGATTGAAAATACCGATTAACCCTTGCATTAGATACTTGGACAGAAAAGGAATGGGAAAGTGTAGAATGTCTGGTATTGCGTGCTCTCCTTAGAGGAGGCATTCAGTTAGAGAGTTCAGAAGAGTAGTGTCTGTTATGATAGCGATAGTAAAGAGAGAGTGAGGCAACATTGCGGCGAAGAGAGAGACTGAAGACAATCAGTAAGAGGCGGGGAATTGATGAGGCGAAAAGCCTTCGATTGCACCCGGTTAAGTACGGCTCTGTGGGGTGAACCACCCCACACATGAGAAGCATACTCCATACAGGGGCGAACAAGACCCCTGTACAGAGACAGCAACTGAGTGGGGATGGAAAAAATCGCAAAGGCGGTACAGCACACCTAACCTCTTAGAAGCTGTTTTGGAGAGAGAGTAAATGTGATCTTTCCAGGGAAGATCACGAGAAAAGGAAACTCCAAGAATGTTAAGAGAAGAGGAACGATTGAGTTGCGTGTTGTTGAAGATAAGGGGATAGTCGTGTGGAAGATTGTGATGAGTAGACAAATAGAGGAACCAGGTTTTTGAGGCATTGAAAGCCACAAGGTTTTCTCTGCCCCAATCAGATATAGCAGAAAGATCAGAGGTCAGGTGTCCCTTAGCCGTCCTACGCGAATCATGGAGTGACTGTTGAGAGGGACGCTTTGTGAAGCGGGTGGAGAAGTGAAGAATGGAATCATCGGCATAGGAGTGAATAGGACAGGAAGTGCGAATTAAAAGATCATTAATAAATATAAGTAAAAGCGTAGGTGAGAGGACAGACCCTGAGGAACACCAGTGTTAATAGCTTTAGGAGAAGAACACTGGCCATCTACAACTGCAGCTATAGATCGACCAGAAAGGAAATTAGAGATGAAGACACGGATAGAATGATAGAAACTGAAGAAGGGCAGTTTGGAAATTAAAGCTTTGTACCAGACTCTATCAAAAGCTTTTGATATGTCTAGCGCAATAGCAAAAGTTTCACCGAAATCCCGAAAGGAGGATAACCAAGAGTCGGAGAGATATGCAAGAAGATCGCCAAAGAAGATTGTGAGAAGAAAGGTATTTAAGGATCTTCTTGTTGAGGATACATTCAAAAACTCTGGAAAGGCAAGAAATCAAGGTAATTGGACGGTAGTTCGAGGGTTAAGAGCTGTCACCCTTCTTTGGGGCAGGCTGAATGAAAGCTAACTTCCAGCAGGAAGGGAAAGTGCCAGATGAGAGAGAAAGACGAAAGATTTTGCCTAGGCAGGGTTTCAGCACAGAAGCACAGTTCTTAGGAACAACAGGAGGAACACCATCAGGACCATACGCCTTCCTAGAGTTGAGGACAGGAAAAACCCTAATAGTAGTACCAGCGTAAGCACGCGGTCTTTTTCCTCACCCCCGGGGGCTATTGGCCCTCAAATTTTGCGTACAAAATAACCGTCCAACTGAATACTGCTATGCACACCTACAACTTTGCGCACCCTACAACTTTGCGCACCCTACAACTTTGCGCACCCTACAACTTTGCGCACCCTACAACTTTGCGCACCCTACAACTTTGCGCACCCTACAACTTTGCGCACCCTACAACTTTGCGCACCCTACAACTTT
This sequence comes from Bathynomus jamesi, assembly GCA_023014485.1. Lineage (NCBI taxonomy): Eukaryota > Metazoa > Arthropoda > Malacostraca > Isopoda > Cirolanidae > Bathynomus > Bathynomus jamesi. The sequence continues at coordinate 114,866 of JAJOZX010003958.1, forward strand.
GCGCACCCTACAACTTTGCGCACCCTACAACTTTGCGCACCCTACAACTTTGCGCACCCTACAACTTTGCGCACCCTACAACTTTGCGCACCCTACAACTTTGCGCACCCTACAACTTTACGCACCCTACAACTTTGCGCACCCTACAACTTTGCGCTGTTAGATCATATACCTTTGCAATACTAGATTTAAGTTAAGCCGTATACGCCTATGTGAGCTACGTCGTGGCCAATGTCGTAACATCGCTCCTCGTCGATCACCGAAGTTAAGCGACATTGGGTTTGGAGAGTACTCTTAGTTGGATGAGAGAGCCCTCTGCGTCCAGATTATTTAGCGATCCCTGGTTTGGATCCCAGAAGCTGTAGGTTTCCTCCGTCACATGACTTTAAATGTTGCGGAGAAAGTTAAGCAACCCACTACTCAAACAACAACATACATTATTGATTTGACACACTTTGTCAAATAATAATTATTTTTTACGTTATAAACATAAGCCTAAAGTTGAAATAAATGCAAAAAACTTTAATTTGTGTGAAGGTACTTATAAGTTAGACCCTTTAATGAGATTCTTGGTCAAAAAATCCCTTACGGAGTCGTGGGAACGTGTTCGAACCTAAGTGTGAATTTCTTAAATGTCTCTGGATTGGATTGTTTCCTTACTCGCTTTTAGTAAATGTAATAATGGAAGTAATAAATGTGGGAATAAATATAAATGCAACAGATGTAATAATAAAGGTAATATTATAAATTTAATAATTAGGGTAAAGGTAATAATAGTAAATGTTAAAAAAATGTAAATGCAATAATAAATGCAGTAATTATGTCAAAATATTAGAATCTGTATGTATAGAACAAGAAGATAGTTTTAATTTGTGGGAATGTACTTATAAGCGGACCCTGTAATAAAATGCCCTTCCGGTGTCGGGAGAACTCTATCTAACCTAGGTGCGAATTTCTCAATGGTCTCTGGATTATTTCCTAATCGGCTTTTTTCATTCGTTTTTCGGTTTATAAGTTCTGTATAATAAACAATGTAATAACCAATGTAATAATAAATTTATAATGTCTGTAATAAATAATTATGCAATATTAAATGTAATAATTTAATAATAAATGTAATAATTATGTAAAAAAATAATAGAATCTGTATGTTTAGAACATGAAGATAGTTTTAAATTTGTGCGAATGTACTTAATGAAAATGCCCTTCCGGTGTCGGGAGAATGGGATCTAACCTAGGTGCGAATTTCTTAACGGTCGGTCCCTGGACTGGTTTTCCCTCTTGTTTTGGTTCATTCGTGTTTCTGTATCCACCCGAGGAGGATGCCAGTGGGCGTCGAAACTGTTGTGGAAATAAACTCTGTCTATTAGAGTGGGTTTTTACTTTCATAAAGTTGAAATGTTGAAGTCCATTATGAACTCAACTTCAACCTTAAGTATAATTATTTTATCTATAAACTGAGTGGTTACAGCAGGTTCGGAACATGCTGTCCATTACACTAAACACATCATTGACTGAGTATTAAGAGAACATGCCCTGGTACTTATACTTCAATTATATTTTCCACAAAGTAGGCTGTTTAGTTCGAACTAGGAAGACCACAGACCGGCACAACTAGCATTTATTTATAAAAAATAGTTTTTTTAGAGTATGGAAATGGCCAATTGCCGACTTATCGTCCCTCATCGAAATCCCTCAGTCTGAATATATTCCACAAATGCCTTTGCGCGTGTTTTGAATTTACTTCGTGATAAGGAGAGACGACTTGAGTTTCTGATTGTATACAAAACTATACATGGATCCAACTCTTGTACTTAAGAGCTGTGACCATGAAAAGTAGGGAAGTTTATTACCTATACAAGAAATCAATTTTATGTAACGTTTTACGTAGTTTGACTTTTCTTCTTTGCACAAGAGTAAGCTATACGTCAGCACAAGTTTCCTGACTATTTCATATAGTATGAGAGAGAGGGAGGTCACACAATACCTGCATGATGTATAGGGCCTAACCACCAGTAATTATATTTCATCCTCTTGTATTTTCACTCGTGAATTCTTTTCAGGACCGAAGGAATGCCCACCTCAAGAATATCTCAAGCTGCAAAATTCGTACTCTTCAATCAATTGCTCCTTTTCCAAAAGGCAAAAAGCTTTATATTTTTGGACGACGATATTATAGTTTCCAAAGACTTTTATCAGTATGTTTTCACACCATATGTTTCCTGTTCAGATAGTAGTATTTTCAGATAATACTATCATAGTTGCATCCTTCAGTATCAGAAGTTGTTATTCCTTATAGAATTTACTGAAGGGCAAATTAGTAACATTTTTATATACATTTTTATGCTGTTACAATATTATAGAGATACTCTGGTGGGCAACCAATTTTAGGTTGGCTGACTGAAGGGCATGAGGTATGAGGGAAAATGGGTACAGGTGGCATGTAAAGGTAGCATGATGTGGGAGTGTTCTGTTATTCACTAGGAGGAGGAGGAGGAGACGTTTTGTAGTGGCCAAGGTAAAGTGTATGAAGGGTGAGGTAATGTCTACTTTTTTAACTGATGAGGTAAGGTGGTCGATAACTTGGTCTATGAATTTCGGGTCAGAGGTTCGATAAGATCTTCGTAATAAGGGCATTAGGATAGAACATTTAATGCGTTGAGAAAGGTACAAGAAGTAACGTTTATACGAGGGCCACTCAATATATTTTGCCCCCCCCACCCCCACCCCCCCACCCCCCCCACCCCACCCACCACCAAGTTTTTTTGTAAGTTCCAGAAATTTTGTACACAAGTAGTTACATACTTTTTTTACAAGTTTTTATTTTTCCACATAGTCTCCATCCTTTTCTACGGCTTTCCTCCACCTCGAAACAAGGGCCTTTATTCCTTGCTGGTAAAAGTTCGTTGGAGCGACCTCGTAACCTCCTCAACAACCTCATCGTCACTCTGAAACTTTCTTCCACCAATAGCATCCTTCATTGGCCCAAACAAATGGAAGGCTGAAGGTGCCAGATCCGTGCTGTATGGAGGGTAGGGTAACGCAGTCAAGCGCATTTTTGTGATGGCCTCTCTTGTTTGCAAACTGTTGTGTGGTCTTGCGTTATCGTGCAAAAGAAGGACGTCTTCCAGTTTTCTCTCCGGTGGAACTCGCTTTATACGTCTCTGGAGTCTCTGTAGGGTAGCAATATATGCCTGAGTTGATTGTTTGTCCTTTCTTCATAATGTCCACCAGAATCACCCCTTTCATGTCCTACAAGATGGTGCCCATAACCTTTCCTGCAGAGGGAGCCATTTTGAACTTTTTCTTGCATGGGGAGTCTGCGTGATGCCACTCCATGGATTGGAGTTTTGTTTCAGGTTCAAAGTGGTGTACCCAAGTCTCATCCCTAATCACAATTCGTGAAAGGAAGTCATCCCCTTCTGTCTCGTATCGAACCAACGATTCGGAAGCAATTTCTTTTCTTTGGGCTTTGTGATCTTGTCAGTTCGCGAGGAACAAACTGTGAACACACTTTTGAGTATCCCAGTTGCTGAATTATCGTATTCACACTTCCTTCACTAATTCCTAGCTCCAGTGATAGCTCCTTGTATGTGACGCGCCGATTTGATCGAATGATGCTGTTACCACGTTGCACAGTGTGAGATGTGACAGCCGATACCGGGCGACCGCTGCGTGGCTCATCATCGAGGCTGGCTCTTCCTCTCTCCGATGATCTCGCACGTTTAGACCAGCGTCCAACTGTGCTTCGATCAACAACAGCATCTCCGTAAACATTTTGTAGACGTTTGTGAATATTTCCAACTGTTTCCTTCTCTGCGGTTAAGAACTCAATAACAACTTTGTTTACGACCCACATCACTGTCAAACGCCATTTTCGAAACTGCGTTAACCATCGGTATTTTACACAAGGGCGTTTAAAAGCGGTTTTATACAGGGAGGGGAGGTTCAAACTGGAAAATTCCGGTTATATGAAGTGCAGAAAGTTCAAACTTGCGGCCCAAAAGACATTTCAGCCCCATGGCCTATTATTTACCTAAAAAAAGGGTGGAGCAAAATATATTGAGTGCCCCTAGTACATTCCTGTGTTTATTTTGTCTTGTGTGTGTTTTAATATGGAGAGCTGATTTCCAAGAGGCGCTAAGTCTATAAAACTAGTTTCTAAGATATTGGCACATTTTTTGTAATTTTCCTATAGTCTGTCCTCAAAGTAGTTTTTTCACATTAATGGGAGTGAATGACAGTAAGCAGTAAAAAATATCTGAATAAAATCTAGTACACATGGTTAATTGGTAAATACGTTTTTTGTTTGTAATTGGTGGTGGACTTAGCACCTTTTGGAATACAATCAGAGACGTGTCCAAAAGACTTCTGAATTACACCAAAACAAACTTAAAAAAAAAAAAAGACTCGTACAAAACCAGTATTATTTATTTCAATATTTCTACCAGTTCAATCAATCCTATCAAATTATATCAAGCCAAATTGTCATCCTGACGATGAGCCACACACCACTGTTTGAGCCCAAGCCATATTATGTCCGTTATAAAAGGGATATATCAGGTCCTCCCATAAGTAATGTCGTTTTTTAGATCGGAATTTGAAGGACAAAAAAAAAAAACAACTGAAACTTTTTAATCTAGTATATATTTTCCATCGGAATCAATGACACTCTGCCAACGTCCTACAAGCTTTTCAATGCCATGTTTATAAAATTCAGGAGGTTTTGAGGCAAAAAACTTACAAAGACTGGTGTGCAGGTCATCTAAAGAAGTATACTGTTTCTCGTCAAGATAGTTTTGCAGACTCCTGAAGAGATGATAATCTGAAGGCGCAAGGTCTGGAGGATGTAGAAGTTTTTCCCACCCAAGCTCCTCAATTTTTGCACAAGTGATCCGAGCGGTATGAGGACGTGCGTTGTCGTGGTGGAACAGGATTCCTTTCCGATTAACCAAAGGTGGTCTCTTTTCTTTTAGTGCAGTGTTCAATCGATCCAGTTGTTGACAGTAGACTTGAGCGGTGATTGTTTGGTTGTGTGGTAAGGTTTCAAAGTGTATTACACCAACTTTATCCCATCAAACACTAAGCAACACCTTCCGAGGGTGAAGATTTGGTTTTGGCTGTGGTGTCGCTGGTTCTCCGGCACAAACCCACTGTCGACGGCGCTTAACATTCTGGTACAGTATCCACTTTTCATTACCAGTCACTAAATGGTGCAAAAACGGATCTTGGGGTTCACGGGAATGAAGAGCTGTGCTAATATTTACCCGCACCCTCAGATTGTCGACCGACAATTCATGTGGCACCCATTTTCCTAACTTAGGCACTTTCCCGAGTTGCAAATGTCGATGGATGGTTGACGGGGATGAATTGAGTTTCTGGGCCAATTCTTCGACATTTGTTGAACAGTCTTCAAGTGCGGCTAACAGCAGGGCGTCCAGAGCGTGCTGCATCTGTCAAACAGCAGTCACCATTCCTAAACTTTTGAAACCATCTTTGACATTTCCTCACATGCAGAATATCGTTGCCATAAACTTCCTGAATGTTTCGCGTTGCTTCAGTAGCACTATTCCCTTTTTTGAACTCGTAAAGCATTATATGCCTGATATGCTCTTCTGATACCGCCATGTTTATGAGGGGTTCACATAAAGCAAAACACACGTCTTCACTGGTCAAGGTCTGTAAAGTATGTAGCGAAACACGATAGATCTCCTCTTAGATATAACCTTCGGAAAATTTATGCTTAAACCGAGTAGGACTGGTTTAAACTTAATATATCGTAAAAAACGACATTACTTATGGGATGACCTGATAATACCTTTTGAAACTAATCGATAACACCTTGATGTACATGGGTATGAACTTTTTTTTTTACTTTTTTAATAGTACAAACTCAACTTTGATCAAAAATGGACTTAACACATTTTGGAAATGAGCTCTTCGTATCCAGAAAAGAGAACACAGAGGAAGATTTCATCCGGTAGTGGAGATGGAAGGGACCTATACCCATTTCGTTGACAAGACCAAACAATCGACACTAAAAAAAAACTAACAACTTAACCTAACCTAACACAAGCCACAATATATTTGTCGATAGAATATCGAGTCGATCAGATGTCGTAAGGCTGGATAGAAAGAGATTATTGAGCCACATAAAGGAGGGAACCAACATTTTGATTTTCAGGCTATAACACTTTCGACATAGTGCAACGACAGACATGATTTTAGCAGGAAAGGGGTCTCACTAACTTATTCCACTTAAGTTGGTGAGACCCGGCGACAGTCTCGTACTTATAATTACTGAAATCATATTTAATATCACTAACAATGTTAAAATAAAAACCCACTCTAATAGACAGAGTTTATTTCCACGACAGTTTCGACGCCCACTGGCATCCTCCTCGGGTGGATACAGAAACTCTGTCTATTAGAGTGGGTTTTTATTTTCATATTTTGACCTTCACGTAGAAAAAAGAAGTTTTTTGCACTAACAATGTTGTTTTCGTTACTATTATTATTAAAGTTGTAAAGTTCGTGGTTAAATAATGGTGGTAAATTTTTCATGAGCTGTAATTTTCATACATTTACAATGTGATTTTTTTTTTCCTTTATTTCTGATGATCGAAGTAAGTAAAGCGGTATCCTCCCCAATCAGTGATATTCCCATTTCATCCCTCTGCCGAGAGTGAGCATATCAAAAGAGAAATTTTCAAATCGGTCTATTCTCAATTTAGCCATTCTCATTCTCATCCTCATCCACGGCATTCCCACTTCGGTCTAGGTTCGGTTAAGTTAGGTTAAGCTAATATTAGGTCAGGTTGGGTTAAATTAAGTTAGGTTAGGAAATATTAGCCATTCCCATTTGGTGCCTTTAACGTGAATGAAAATGGAGTGACAGTGTTTCTCAAATCGAGAAACTCTTTTCTCTAATCTGGATTTTTCTTCAATTTCCAAAGCCTAGGATAGTGTTTCGATGAACTTAGTTATCTTAATGTTATTTATTCCATCTTTAAAATCAGATTTATGCAGCAAGTATCTCCCATTTTCGAAATGGATAAAACAATATGGTGCGCATCAGGATTCAGTTTCTTCTCTTATCCTCACACAAGCTTCGATCCAACTCGGCTTTACAGGGCGCATCACCGTCCAATTTGGGGATGGATGATGCCAAGATACGTACTTGAAGAAATACTTCCAAAATGGGTTCCGCATGAACTGGTAAGAATTTTATAAGAGTTTCAAGTCATACACGCAATGCATTATTTACATAATCTAAATAATTAACAGGAGGCTTTGCGTAAGTCAATACGAGTAACTTTTAGATTGGCATAAAATTCACTAAATTACGTGAAACGGGTGACCAAATTCTTATTCCAATTATAAAGTGTTATTTTTTATTAATTTATTTCTGGGCAGTTAAAAGCATTTATTTCATTGTTAACCGAATCTACCCAACTACCCTCGGATACATTATCTCCTGTTGCTACTGAAGTAAGATAGTTTCGAAAGTGTGACCCATCTCATTGAGAGTGACATTTTTCATATTCATTTGTACTTCATAAATAAAGCTTTTAATTAGAAAATAATCCTTCACACTGTTTTAATCATAATTTCTAACTTATTTTTTATCAATAGGATGTAGACTATGACTTATACTTAGCACTTGAACGCATTAATAAAGGGAGAATTTGCGTCGTGCCGGAAGTTCTCAGATCTGTGCATGGACCCAGTGACGTATGTATCACTCTAAGTTTATACGTATATATGGTTTGGAGAGGGATAGGAATGGAATTTAAAGCAGCTACAATCGAGGGGGAAAAGAAATGTAGGGGCATAGCTCCCGGGAAATTTATGAGGACCTTGACGGACGATGGTAGTCACGGATCCCTTAGGAGGAAATGAAGGAAAAGCAGAGACACAAAGAATTATCATCGAAAATACATTTTGTAGAAGTAATTACGTGTAGAATGTCAGAGGCCGCGCCATTGCTCCATGCCGTTCGAGAGTCACGTTGCTCGCGTACACACACAATTCGGAAAGTTGCCCGGCGAAGCTTGTCACTCGTATTACTTCGGTCGATTTGCATTACTGAGTCACGATGGTTTGCGCAAAGACATATATATGGTAGACCAGCTACTGAAAGTGGAAGTTCAGACCACGCGTCCAGAATAATAAACCCACAAATCTTCCAAACACGCTAACCTTGTACCAAGTGTCCGAAGGAATGCGTGTCGATAGTGACGTCATTCTAAATTCTTTTTAAAACTTTGAACACTCATTTAAACTCGACTAAAGTTAAGATGTCAAGACTGAATAATATTCCAGATTTGGTATGATCAATGTTTTCAGCAAGAGAAATATTACATTCTTCCTTTCAAAGGTTCTCAGTATGTCAAGAATGACGTCACCGTATCGACACGTTTATTTTTTCTTGGAGAGTTGGTAGAGGCTAGCGTGTCAAAAGGTTTGTAGGTTTGTTACAGTCTGTACGTGGCGACAAAAACAGCCCACCGAATAGCTGTTTTAAATAAGGCAACGCTCCAATTTATACCTATATACGATTATACGTGTATGAGTTCGCATCTCAACCTGGTTCGTAATAAATGGTATTATTTAGTTATATTTGTAGAAAAACAATTTTGTTCTTTCTTCCTTTGTAAAATTCCATTCAGTTTTCATTTTTTCTTAGAATTACTTTTCGTATTCTTCAAATTTAGTGTTGTTGTAATCTGATTTTGCTCTTTTGATTAGGGTATTTATTAGTGTATTTGTAACTGATGTACTGTAAATATCTTTATGGAAAAGAGCATCGATTCGATTTTAGAAATGGTAAAGTAAATCCAACATTGATAAGTATTCTTACGTGATCGAATATTGAGTAAAGAATGGTTTGTATGGGCGAATGATAATGGCAAAAGTGTTCTTAAATAATAACTCGTTATTTCGAGAAATAGTTAACTTATGGACTCGTAAAACCGCGTAAATTTTAATATATTTCTTGCCTCCTTTCTGGAGTCATTTGTAATAGGAATTATGCAGGGAGTAGGGAATTGGGGAGGAACTGTTCATTATTATTTCAATTTTTATTTTGTATTTTTCTGGTAAGAGGTTCGATACCCATTCTTTAAAAAACGAAGTTGGGAAATAAAGTTTTCTCTACTATTAATATTTTTAATGTTATTTCAATTTTTCTCCTTTTTTTTTGTGTTTAGCAACTTTTTTACGCGACTGTATACACACACACACACACACACACACACACACACACACACACACACACAGTCATACATGCCTTATCGAAACTTCATTTTCCAATTATGAAAATAAAAACCCACTCTAATAGACAGAGTTTATTTCCACGACAGGAGGATGCCAGTGGGCGTCGAAACTGTCGTGGAAATAAACTCTGTCTAATAGAGTGGGTTTTTATTTTCATATTTTGACCTTCACGTAGAAAAAAGTGAAGTTTTTTGCTTTCAGTTTCCAATCTTGGTGGGTTGGCACGAAGCTAAAATGATAAACCTAAAAAAATCATTCACTACTAAAATCCGTGCATTTTACCATCACCGGATAAAAGTTAAAATTCGTATCTCAAAAATAGGTTTTAGGTATCGTAAAAAGAATAGAATATTACCTCTTGTGACGCGTAATATAAAGGCCTTGCTAACCTTATATTGTATTCTGGGCTGTTCCCCAATTTACGCTAAACACACTTCCCCAATTTATGAACTCTAAGCTTATTCATATATTTACTATTGACATTGTCTCGTACATCATCATAGTTTGGTTTAACACAAAACTGATCTTAAGTATTTGTCTTTAGGGTGTTCATGTTCATATCTCACTTGGGACAGAAAAGAATTTACACCAACGGGTACTTAATCAACGTGGAAATGTAAAACTACAGCCCTTAGAGCGGTTGGTAAACTCTTCTCTCTCTCTCGTATATACAGGGCGTCCCAAAAAAATGTATACACACTTTAAATAATTATAAAGGCAGTGTTTATTAAAATACATTTCATTTTCAAAATGTAATAGAACCTACAGACATTATTTAATTGTTTTGTCAATGCCTGTTTTCAAACTGACGTCCGTTCTGGTCCAGGCACTGCTGATAACGCGAAGCAATGGAATCGCAAACATCACGAAACATTTCGTTTGGTATTTGTGTGCATTCTCGTTCAATGGCTGCTCTCAATTCAGCGACTGTTGCAGGTTTTATAGCGTAGACTTTGTCTTTTAAGTACCCCCATAAAAAAAAGTCTAGTGGTGTGAGGTCTGGTGAACGCGGAGGGTATTCTACGAAACCCCTTCGTCCAATCCACATCCACATCCACATCGTGCCAAGTACCACTCGCAATACTCCACTCTTCGGTCCGGATCATCTTCATTAATAGCATGGACTAATCTTGGAATGTAACTTTTCCATTGACAGCGCTTCAAAATGCGTTGGACAGACGAATCTGAAATTCCTACCTCACGACTCGCTTGCCGCACATATTTTCTTGAACTTTGGTGATACGTTTCCAGTACTCTTTCTTGCTTTGTGGGGCTTGTCGATGTCCGTGGTCTTCCGGAACGCTTCTTGTGGACATTCTGAACAGTTCCATCGGCTTCAAACTTATCTCTAATTCGAGTGATGGTAAGTCGCGTTGGTGGATCTGTTTGAAACTCCCTCCTAAACTGTCTTTGCACTTCAACTGCGTTTTCACACTTCCAGTAGCATTTTAGAATGAATTTCCTTTGTTCAAAGCTTAGTCTGACTGCCATTATTAATTCTAATGGGTTTAACTTGGAAAGAAAGAAACATCAATTGAGCTATCAGCTGTTAAAGTGTGTATACATTTTTTTGGGACGCCCTGTATATATATATGTTCGTTATACAGGGTGTCCCCCAAAAAAACTATATACTCTTTATAGCATCATATATTTTATAATTAAAAAAAAACCAAACAATATATTGTTATAGCAATTGCCAATGAAAGGTAAATTAGTAATCTAAGTGATCAAAATGTTATAGCGAGTTGTTTGCATATAAAATTTAATTAACTACGCCAAGTGCTCAAAATGTTCTCCGGCGGCATGAATGCACTTTTGAATGCGTCGACTAAGCCTGGCCTTGTTTTATCAAAGGCCTTGTAATGGCGAAGCCTATGGACCGAACGTAGTCTAGTCACTCACTCACTAGCTTGCTTCGGACTTAGCCTACGCACTCATTCCACGATACAAACTCTACAGCATTCAACTTTATTCAGTTCAGCAAAAGAACCCATGTTGCGTAAGCGTTTGACACTGGAGCAACGAAAAAGTGTTCCGAAATGGTATTGGAAATTTGAGAATGTGTCCGAAGTCCAGCGGCAATGGATCCGGGAATTTGGTACAAAGCCACCGACACGTCTCGCCATTACAAGCATCCGTGACAAGTTTGAGGCAGAGGGATCTGCTCAAGATATGCACAAGCGAAGATCTGGACGACGAAAATCAAGTGCGAGTGATGAAAACTTCGTTTTAGTGTTGCAAAAATTTAATCGATCACCACAGAAATCAGTTAGGCAATGCGCCCGTGAGACCGGAATCAGCAAATCAGGTGTTCACCGGATTTTAAAGTCGGCAAAATGGAAAAGCTACATTCCAAGTCTGTTACACGCCATGACTGAAGATGACCCTGATCGCAGACTCGAATTTTGTGAATGGTTTCAGTCAATGGAAGCCGAAGACGTAGTTTGCCAACAAAATCGTGTGGTCTGATGAAGCTACCTTCAAGCTGAATGGCACAGTAAATCGACACAACTGCAGGTACTGGTCACTTGATAATCCACACGTTTATGTGGATAAACATGTTAATTTACCAGGATTAACAGCATGGTGTGGTTTATCATCCAGGGGTTTGGTTGGACCATTTTTCTTTAATGGGACAGTTACCGGTGCCGCATATCTCGACATGCTGCGGACAGAAATTATACCTGCAGTTCGGAAGTTGTTTGGAAACGACGACTTTTACTTTCAACAAGATGGAGCCCCCCCCCCTCATTATCATTGTGATGTCAGAAGGTACCTCGATGAAACGTTGCCTAACCGTTGGATAGGACGAAGAGGAAGCGTTGAGTATCCTCCACGTTCACCGGACTTGACTCCACTTGATTTTTACTTGTGGGGCTACCTGAAGGATGAAGTTTATGGTACAAGACCCGCAAAACTCGAACACCTTAAGGATGCAATTAGGGAAAAGTGCGGGACCATCACAGCATCCACATTAGTCCATGTCTGCGAATCAGTTAGTCGACGCATTCAAAAGTGCATTCATGCCGCCGGAGAACATTTTGAGCACTTGGCGTAGTTAATAAATTTTATATGCAAACAACTCGCTATAACATTTTGATCACTTAGATTACTAATTTACCTTTCATTGGCAATTGCTATAACAATATATATATTTTTTTTTAAATTATAAAATATATGATACTATAAAGAGTATATAGTTTTTTTGGGACACCCTGTATATTGAAGCATGAATTTGATAATTCTAAAGGAATTGACCACCGTACTAACAAGATTACCTTGAAATTAACATTAAATACCTGCTTACAATCGAGTCGTCTTTTCACGTTAAAACAAACTCGTACATAAATATATCTATGATAAATCTAATTCATTCTGTACTGTCTAAACAACCTAAAATTCAACGAGTTCATGAGAATATAGATCAGGGATTCTCAACAGCGGGTAATTTGGGATATCAATGGGGGTAATGGAAGCCCGCCAAAAAAAGAAAAAAAAAGAAGAGAGAAAATAAATAAAAAATAAACTTTGAAATCGTAAACCCTTATGGTGTATGGCTTATAATTACATATTCACTGGCATTTATACTAAATTTAATTTGTATTTAAAGGTCACTTTAGGTTTAGGACGGGTAATCGGGTGACCAGTGCCGCTCCAGGTGGGTAATGGAAGCGGGTTGAGAACCCATGATATAGAGGATTTAACAACTGCCCATAACATTTTACTAACGAATCAAATACCCTGGAGTTTGTGTTGCACTGTGATAACTTATTTCATTGTCTCCTTCGAAATGCAGAGTGAAGAAAGATTATTACGACAAGGAAATAGAAAGACTAGCGAAGATGGCAACTCCGGTTACAATAATTTCGGCTGAAAACTTCACACTTCCATTTTCTGAGGTAAACTAAACTTACAAATTTGGATAGAATGGAAATGAATGAAGTAATAGTATGGTAGCAATCTTTTCCCGACCTAGCCTTCTCCAGGCCTTCGTGATGTCCTCGGGAAGTGGCATCGGAGTGCCTGGGTTCGTATCTTGCTTACTCCTCCCTTCAATTAAAAGGCGCCTCTCGCTTAACGCGCGAGGAGCTATATCGGATAAATTTCACAAACATGTGAAATGAATGAATGATGTAAACCCACAAAGAAAAAGAAAAATGATTTACGAAAGGCCTTGGAATCATTTTTCTTTTTCCTTGTGGGTTTACATTATACAAAGGTTCCGCGCGGTGATTCCTTATTTCGCGAAGGTCAAGCTTGTCGCCCCTCCTCTCATAACATGGGGGGAAAGGGACTTGTGGGATAACCTGTATTTATGAACAATTAAAATTTCAATAAAACCATACAAATATTTAAATTACGTATCGCATAATACACTATAAAATAAAGAGTTTTTGAAAGTTAATTAACCTAATTCATGGACAACAACTCCGGTAGCTCATTGGGTAAAACAGTTTCCCCCCAAACAAAATCGAGACTGAAGTCGGGGGTTCGAATCTCCATGGTGCTGGTAGTAATAATAATAATAATCTTCTATACTATAATAAAAGAGCTGTCCGTCCGTCCGTCCGTCCGTCCGTCCGTCCGTCACACTTTCAGAAATTGAGAAAAAAATTCAGAAATTGTATTACGGGCGGAAATGTGAAGCTCAAGATTTTCATGACTGTGTTCTTTTCTGTAGTTTAGCCTGTCTGTTTGTGAAATTTATCCCGGGCAGTAATGGGGGAGGGGTGGGGGTAATGGGGGAGGGGTGGGGGTAATGGGGAGGGGTGGGGGTAATGGGGGAGGGGGTTAGCCCCAAGTTGCATGAATGGGGGTGAGGAGGTTTTGGGAGATACCAGAAATGTTGACACAATGTGAAGCTCAAAATTTTCACGGCTGCGTTCTTTTCTGTAATTTAGCCTGTCTAACCGTCAGCGAAGCGACGGGAACTGTACTACGTAGTAATAATAATAATAATCTAGAGTTAGCAAGATGGGCGACAGTAGTTGGCCTGCGCTTTGTGCCAGTTTCTGGCCTTCTTTACTTCTAATAATAATAATAATCAGTGCCGGATTTAGGGGTGTGTGGAGTGTGCTGCCGCACAGGGCCCCCACATTTTTGTGGTATAAAACAATTTAATTGCTGCTGCGTTAACATGTTAACATGTCCCATCGCGTGGATAAATATATGGTAATTGGTTTATCTGTAGCGTTAAATAGTAAAGAAAAAGATCAAAATGGGTGAATTCATGTCTAAATCATCACCAAGAACCTCGAGTCTACATTTCTGAACGTCGAAATCATGTTGAGTATGTACCTCTGCTTCATGATTGAGTATTGAGTTTACTAACATTATCAGTGACTTTGCTTGCCGAAAAGCACGCAAAGTCTTTCTGTAAATAATTCTTTTTTTTTTTTTTTTTCAATACAATTGTTTTTTTGAGATGTCTGTGTTCTAGTAAACAACGCTGGTTAAACTATTAAAAATGAACTGTAATGTCCGTCGATAAAATTAGGTGAATGAGTTTACTAACATTATCAGTGACTTTTTTTTTCAATAAAATTGCTTTTTGAGATGTTTGTGTTTTAGTAAATAAAAGGAAACAACAAACAGGGCCCCGACAAACTTAAATCCGGCGCTGATAATTCACTGGTCTACAAAAAAAAAAAAAAAAAAAAAAATTCTGCTTCTCCCAATTTAATGGGTGATCTAAACTAATTTGGAGTGCTGAATCTGAAAATCACATTAGTTTTTCTCTATTGGGTCAGGTTATCTAGATATCTGTAACCCTTATTTAGACGTTTACAGGCAGAATACACTCAAAACTTGGAAGTTCAGTATCACACAGAAGAAATTTTTGAAAATCTACTTATAAATCTACTTTTATTTGTATTTGTAGTAAAACAGAACAGAACAACACAAAATGATACATACACATGCATTATTACATATCAACTGCTACATATAGTTCACTTTCTTAATTCTTAGAAGTGAGTTTTCTTGGATTTGCGTCAATACTCAGTAGAGCCTTCCCGTTTTAGCATCCAGCAAAAGTCACCAAGCATGCAAGGGTTCCATCATCCTTGGTAGTTTTTTTCCATCATTGCAATGTCCTGATGAAACGCTCTCCGTGTTCATCTGACACTGAGCCAAAGTTTTCTGGAAAGAAGTCCAGATGGCTGTGCAAAAAATGGATCTTCAGAGACATTCTAGCCCTAAGTTGTTGGTATGCATCCAGCAGCTCGGTGACCATTGTTTCATAGTGAGAGGACTTTGTTGAGCCTAAGAAGTTGTCACAAAGATTCTTAAAATAATTCCAGGCTCTTAATTCCTTTGCATTGAGAGTGCTCAAAAACTGTTCATCCTTTAAAAGCACTCTTATTTGGGGACCAATAAAAACGCCTTCTTTTATCTTCGCATCACTAATGCTAGGAAATTTTGAATGCAAATATCTGAATGCAGCTTCTGCTTTGTCAAGCGCTTTGACAAAGTTCTTTATCAACCCTAGTTTGATATGCAGAGGGGGCAAAATAATCCTTTCTTGATCAACTAATGGCTCATACTTCAAACTATGTTATCCTGGCACCAAGGCTTCACGTGGTGGCCAGTCCTTTACATAATGCTGCTGTGTTGCTCTACTGTCCCATAAATACAGAAAGCACATGTACTTGGTAAAGCCACCCTGCATTCCGCGGAGAAGTCCTACCACTTTTAGGTCCCCACAAATTTTCCACTTATATTGATCATACTTGATTGCATTCAGAAGTATTACCATATTCTCATATGACTCCTTGAGATGAACTGAGTATCCAATTGGAATGCTTGGGTGAACGTTCCCATTGTGTAACAAAACAGCTTTAAGACTCCGCCTACTAGAGTCAATGAACGGACGCCACTCGTCTGGAACATGTTCTACTGTATTTTAAAATAAGAGAATAAACTTTCCAAATCTGAGTAGTAACATAGCTGATTTACAGTTTGAAAGTAGCACGATATGTCGGAGCTTCTCTTGCGAAAAGTAATGCGCACATCACCCTGATTTAAGTTCCACTCCTTAAGTCTCGAAGCTAAAAGTTCAGCCTTGCCCTTTGAAAGATATTTATAAGTCCCTAACCAAGTCATTCAAGTCTTGCTGAGTTATGAAATGTGGTTCAGAAGAAGATTCTGGACAGTACACTGTATCAGAAGATTCATTTGCTTGTTCTGACAATGCTTCCTCTTCAGATGATGATGGCAGAAGATTCTTATCTGCTGGTGGTGTTGGAATTAGAAGCTTATCACTATGAGGAACAGGTTTGATGGCAAAGGCTACCACAGGATAGTCAATTTTATTCCTAGTTTTTTATGTAAGGCCAGCTACTTTGTTCTGACAGAAATAGCAATCGTCAACATGGTTCTTCTGCTCACGCCAAACCATAGGTACTGCGAATCCCATACCTTTCCTTCTACCATTGAACCAGTCACGTAAATTCATTGCACAGTTACTACAGCAAACATGTGGGGCCCATCTTTTGTCTTGGTCACCAATATGACAGTCGAAGTCAGTGGCGGTTCCTCATATGGGCAATATGGGCAGCCGCACAGGGCGGCATTTGTGGAGGGGCGGCATGAGCGCCTGCAAAAAAATAAAAATAAAAATAAGAATAAATAAATAAAGAAATAAATAAAAAAATAAAAAATAAAATAAAATAAATAATAAAAATCAATAAATATATTTTTATTAATAAAAAACCATCTATTGCATTTTCCATAAACCTTCCCATAAAAGACCTAAACAATGCAAAATGCTTCCAGATTAATATTATTGGGAATAAAGGCCCATACTTTAACATATGTAATGTTATTTTTCTGGGTTTGGTTAAATAGTGAAATGTATATTATTTATTACAGAACGAATCTTCACACTAAGCCACTAAGGTCTGTCAAATAACCGCAAATGGATAAGAAGAGGTCAAAGCTATCAGGTGCTCAGTTTAGAAAAAAGAGGAAAGAAGAAGAGGAGAAACGAGCAAAAGATAAAGGTATAGAGCTATGTCATCTACTCTTCACTGCTATATTGCACTGCTATTTTGTGATATAGCTTTCTGAGTCATTTGAAGTGTACTATTATGTATATAATTAGCCATTAACCAAGGAGGTTGTATTATTCATTTGTTTCCTATTCTAAAAGTTTAATAAATTGTGCTTAATAACATGTTAAATTAATTGTACTAGCCTATTCATGCATTGGTCTGTTATGTTCTATTTTACTATTTGCAGGGGCACTTTTGAAATATTTTGGAACACCCTCTGCCACTAGCCAGGATGAGAAGCCGTCTACTTCTGCCATTATTGAGGCTGAGGAGCCATCTACCTCCTCAGCCTCACATATGTCTCCACAAATGCAGTCTGATCCTGAGGATGAAGACCCATTTGCTTCTACTTCTCCCCGGCAGGACTCTTCAGGTGAGTTTGTGTGCACATATGTCTGTGAGTGTGTGCGTGTGTGTGTATGTGTATGTGTGTGCATCCCTGCAAAGCATTTTGCAAACAGTTATAAATTATAATGTTATTATCACTGGGTCTGGGTTACTGGGTATGTGTGGTGTTTCACCACCATAATTCCATAACACCACCACCATAACAAAGTGCTGTGAATAATGTGTTATCTAACTTAGGTGTGTATACTAATGAGTAATGCTCTTGTTCTTTCTATTAGAAATGCCTGGAGCAGAATCGCCTCCTGAGGATGAGTCTCTGTCCACCGACCCTGCTAACTGGCCTTCAGTTCTGACTGAGAGAATTCGGACACAACTGGTTTCCAGGGGACCAAGTCAAGTACCATCTGACTTTGTATTCCCTAGAAACGACAGTGACGGAAGAAGTTTCCACCATCAATACTTCAGGAAGTCATTGGTTAGTGGGGAAAATATAACCAGAAGTTGGTTGGTCTATTCCTTAAAAAACAACAGCCTTTTCTGTTTCTGTTGTACATTATTTTCCAAGAGGAAAATAAATTTAACAAGTTTGGGACTCTCGGACTGGAAGCATGCAAGCTCATTGCTCACATCACATGACAACAGTTCAGAACACCTAAATTCTATGAAAATCTGGAAAGAACTGGCAGTGAGGATGAGAAAGGGGGAGACCATTGACAAGCAGGAGATGGCACTTCTGGAGGCTGAGAAGTTGAGATGGAGAGCGGTGCTGACACGTCTCACTGCTATTGTGCATTCTCTGGCAGTTAGGAATTTGGCACTAAGGGGACATACAGAAAAATTGTTCTCACCATCAAATGGCAATTTTCTGAAAGAAGTTGAACTGATGGCACAATTTGATCCTATAATGCAAGAGCACATTAACCGTGTCCAAAAAGGGACCTCCAGTCACACCAGCTACCTCGGCCACCACATACAAAACGAACTCATTGATTTGTCGAGCAGCAAGACCATTTCAGCAATGGTGAGCGACATCAAACAATCAAAGTTTTTTTCAATAATTCTAGATTGCACTCCAGATATCAGCCACACTGAACAGTTGTCAGTTGTGATTCGGGTTGTGTCACTGGAGGGGAAGCCCCATATAAAGGAACATTTCATGGGGTTTTTGGAGGCAGAGGAGTCCACTGGTCAACATTTGGCATCTCTGATTCTGAAGAGACTGGAGGAGCTAAAAGTTCCTTTCATGGACTGTAGAGGACAATCATACGACAACGGGGCCAACATGAGGGGAAAAAACAAGGGTGTTCAATCCAGGCTCCTAGAAATTAATCCCAGAGCTCTGTTTGTTCCATGTGGGGCTCATTCTCTGAATTTGCTTGTGGCCGATGCTGCTAAGGGATCTATTGATGCCACAAGTTACTTTGGCATCTTGCAGAAGCTTTACAACTTGTTTTCAGCCTCCACACAACGATGGGCCATTTTGAAAAAACATGTGAACATCACATTGAAGATGTGGTCTGATACAAGGTGGGAAAGCAAGATCAAGAGTGTGGAGCCCCTGAGATATCAGGCAGCTGCAGTGAGAGATGCACTGATCGAGGTGAGGGACCACACCAAAGACTCTGTAATAAAGGTCGAGGCTCAATCTCTGTCAGAGGAGGTTGGGTCATACCGCTTCGCCATTTGTTCAGTGGTGTGGCATGACCTGTTGTGCCAAATTCAGCATGTGAGCAAGCAGATGCAGTCTCCTAGCATGCACGTTGATGTTGCAGTAAATCTCCTAAAAAAAACAGAGAGAGGTCTCCGCAATTACAGGGCAACAGGTTTTGTGGCTGCACAAATGGCAGCCACAGATATCTGTGAACAAATGAATGTGGAGGCTGTGTTAAAACAAAAACGGCTGAGGTCCACAAAGCGGCACTTCTCCTATGAAGCATCTGATGAGCCCTTGATTGATGCTTTGAAGAAGCTGGAGGTGACATTTTTCAATGCAGTGGTTGATGCTGCAACATCAGCCATTCAGGAAAGATTTTCCACGTTGGAAATTGTGGGAGAGAAGTTTGGAGTGCTGACACATTTCCAAAATCTCACATTTGAGGAGCTGACAGAACAATGTGTGAACCTTAGTACTACACTACACTTTAAGGGACAATCTGACTTGGATGGCAGAGAGCTTGCACAGGAGCTGAAGAACTTGCCTGACTTGCCATCAAAGACCATATCCTTGCTTGAACTGCTGACATTTATCCATGAAAGGGAGCTCTCTGAAATATATCCAAATTTGTGGACTGCTCTCAGAATTGGTCTTACTCTTCCAGTCACTGTTGCTGAAGCAGAGAGGAGCTTTTCAAAGCTGAAGCTCATCAAATCCTACCTGAGGTCAACTATGTCACAGGAACGCCTTACCGGTCTGGCCATCATCAGTATAAATCATACAATTGCTGAGCAGATTTCATATGATGATTTAATTCATGACTTTGCATCAAGGAAGGTAAGAAGAGTCAGGCTTTAGATGGCAGTTGTGCTGTGGTGCAATTTATTTTGTTTCTTGTTCAAAGTGTAGCATAATAATTACCCTCTCTTAAGTGTCTTATTCTATTTATGTGATAGAGCATTTGTACAATTTAGAAATTTGATTCTCTAGTTTATTTATGGCAGTTGTGCAATTTAATTTGTATTTTTCCTGTTCATAGTATCATAATTACATTCTCTTAAGTGAGTTATTCTATTTACGTGATGAAGGATTTGTAAAATTCAGAAATTTGAGTCTTTGTTTTGGTTCTGAAGTTCCAACAATTAGTCCAATAAAAAGTTATTTTGTGAAAGAGTTATGTCTGTCCTTTATTTTGGGGGGATTCGAATGTGTGTGTGTTGGCGAACAGGGGGGGGGGGCTGAAGGTGAGGTTCGCCCAGGCGTCATGTAAGCTAGGACCGCCACTGGTCGAAGTAGTGATAATACGCTGTTCTTATCAGAGGAGTCATATTCCTGCACTGTGAAGTTGGGGTAAATAGACCACAGATGTAACAAAATATATCTGGACCGTTCACGCAACCCCTTGAAGCACACATCATAAATCTAAAAATTAAAAACGCAATTGTGTTTTGTATTGAAGTAAAATGAACTATAATCATAAAATTAGTATAAAACAGTACCGTATAAAACATCATATTCTGACAAAACCTAACCTAACGCGCAAAAATGAAGTTCATTTTCGAAATCAGCACCCTATAATTAGTATAAAACAGTATGTTTTTACCGGGAAGCAAAACTGTTGTTAGGTTGTGTAATTACTTAAATCATGGAACAAATATCTTGATTCAGTATACGAATCGCATTTAGCTTCAGACTATAACCGATAATAGACCAACAATACAAAATGACTCCTAAGCACTCAAATGTTTACTTTCTAAATGTAAAACTTTCTGTATTCCGTCACAAAACTTAGGTTGTTCATGAATTTTTGTTAATATTATTATTATTATTACCTAATTTCAGCAGTATTTTTATGAAATAATTTGAAATAAAAAAATGGGATTCAAATTTAATGAAGAAAAATAGTTTGATTTTTTAAAGCTTCATTCAAATAACTTAAAAATCACTAAAATATTAAGCAACTTTGTACTAATCACACGTCATCTTTTATTTCAGACTCGTATTTACGCTGTTTATTTAAATAAAGCATCGAAATATTCTATAGATACATCAATGATTGTCCATAAGGTGAGTCAACAATCAACCTTCAATTTGTACAAAATTTAAAATTAATTTTGACATCCGATAGAAGTTTTGATTGTAGCTAAATTTATCTATTTATTTACTTATGAAAATTATTTCACGAAACACGTAAATAATATTTATGATGAAAATAACCACGAAGGAAAAAGAATGCGAAATAGTGTTCAATCACTCGTCTAATGACATCCTCAGAAAAAATTAAATTAATAACATTGAAAATATATATAGATCACAAAGAAAAAAAATGATTGGTGCGGGAAAATATTGTAGGAGGCGCATACAATTTATGTGGAAAAGCTACCGGAGTTTTAGCGCTTTGCCCTTCTTGTCTAAATCTGTTCTGAATGAATTCAAAGCGACAGGATCAATCGAAAAACCGCTGCCGGAGGCAAAATGTTTATTTGAGACAAATTTGGAAAGAGGAGACAAAACTGCACTAGAAACGAAAAAAAAAAATGGTCACCAGTTGGGTGCTACACCGCAATTTAACCCTATTCTTTATTATGACTTTTTCCCCAATATTATCATGTGAAAATACTACATTAATGTTCCAAAGTTTAAATACATTAGCAATGCCTAAAAAGCGTGGGAAAAATGGAAGTACTAAAATATTCTTCGAGAAGGTGTGAGTTATTTATTATTCACACGATAGAAATTTCGTTTTGCTTTAAGACAAGATTCAAAAAACGCTGGTACGTAACACAAACCGCTTCCAATATTGATTTTTTTCTAACTCGGCACCATGTATTCCGGACTGGCGATCCTAAGAGCACGGAGAAACATTTAATAAAAAAAAATACCTTTCCTTTCAACCTTTCAAAGGTTCCGTGTGATGATTCCTCATTTCACGAAGGTCAAGCTTGTCGCCCCCACCTCAAATTGGCCTGGTGAAGTAGCGAGTTGGTTTGTTGTACTCTCCACCTCACATAGCTAGGTACGCCCGGCTCATCGGGGATTGTTCTGAGCCAGGCGTCTAATCTTCTTCTGAAGATGTCAAACGCAACACCACTCGTGTTCCTTAAGTGTTTGGGCAGCTGATTAAACAGTTTTGGTCATCTCACAACAGAACTATTTTCTTTCAGGGTTAAGGATGTTCCCTGTCTAGCCTTTAATTTGGGAACGCGACACAGTCTTCCTTTTCTACTTTCCACCGTTGTTTGGGGAGTTAAGGGTTCAGAGTAAGATTGGGGACTAGTTTCTCCAGGGTTCAGAGTAAGATTGGGGACTAGTTTCTCCATTATTTTCCAAGTGTAAATAATGGTGTATCTATCTATCCTCCTTTCCAGTGAATATAGGTTTAATTCGCGTAACCTTTCCCAGTAGTTTAGTTCTTTGCACCCCTTAATCTTGGCTGTGAAGCTTCTCTGAATCCCTTCTAGCTGTCTGTCTTCTTTTTTTATATGGAGATGTTAGGACCGAGCAGTATTCCAATTTGGGTATGATCAGTGTTTTCAGTAGAGGAATCATTATATTCCTATCCCTTCGTTTAAAAGTTCTCAGTATCTACCCAGTTATTTTCTTTGCTCTGTTTACTGCTATCTTTTTTGTTTCAAATTTCGTATCATCAATCATTACAACCCCTAAATTATTATTCACACGATAGAATTTCGTTTTGCTTTAAGACAAGATTCAAAAAACGCTGGTGCGTAACACAAACCGCTTCCAATATTGATTTTTTTCTAACTCGGCACCATGTATTCCGGACTGGCGATCCTAAGAGCACGAAGAAACATTTTAAGATCAAATCTTCTATCAAATGTGACGTGAGGATTACGATTACTTTAAATTTTATATATTCTGTCTCTCTCTCTCTTAAGGAGCAAAGAATACAACTGTAGTGAAAAAAACAACTTTCTTATTGACTTTTTAATTATCGCTCTCTTACTTTGTCTTTACTCTCGTTTTCGCTCCGTCTTATAGGACGCGGGTAGACGGGTAGCGTGGCCTCCATTAAGAATTCGAACAACAAAAGGACTGGAAGAAATTACAAACGATCATTACTATTTACTGACTTTTATTTAGGCTGAAACAATTAACAAGTCGGGGAAAAGCGAGGGCCAAATCACCGTTAACATTTTATCCCTGAGAGAGAGAATTAAAAATGTTAGACTCTCAATACCCTATTAATAACGAAAACCGCCTGACTGGGACACACCCCGTCCGAGGACTGACCTTTGGGCACGCCTTGCCTCGCCGCGGCACATTTCTGGTATTGCCAACTAGTATTTTATATTCTTAATTTCGAACAAAACTTTAATAATGAATTCTTATTAGACATTATCATCTTCAAAACCAATACACGACACAACGTTAATCAGATTTTCCTGTAATATTGCCATTGGAGGTGAATAAAAGATTAACTTATAACAAAAAATAGTCTTTCTTCAATAATTTTAACCCAAACAAGATCAAAATACAATGCTTAAAATGGAAATAAAACGTCAATGTAATTTTTGAAAGATAGCAATTTAGCTGTTGTTTGAGACATTCCTACTCATAATTTTGGTTACTTATGGAGACATTGGTACTTAATTGGTTGAGCCATGGGCGTCCGGAGGGGGGGGGGGGGCAGTTGCCCTCCCTTGGAAATTTGTGTTTGCCCACGCAACGACTTCTATAATTCTACTGCAGCTCAGTCAGTGTTTCCACATTCAAGGAAATGTCGTTTACTTTACCTTTACTTTACCGAAGTGCCGTGTCGTTGAACTTAGAAGTGTTAAATAAACTATACTGAAAGATATAGTAATGGAATTATTTGCAAAGATCATTATATTGAGTGTTTTATTTACTTTTTTCTCTCGAAAACCTTTTGGTCAATTTCACTGAAACTTACACGATTATAGTTAATCATAGTATCATATAACATATAAAAAATGGACTTGACTGGTAGAAAAAAAAAATGCACTGCAACCACTACGAGTAAAAACCGTCATCTCCCCTTATCATAGCCTGCTTTCGGTTTTTACTCGTAGTGGTCGCAGTGCATTTTTTTTTCTACCTAATAAAGAACTACTAAGAACTAAGAAGTTAGTTTTGCCCCCCCCCCCCCCCCCCTGCGAAAAATCCTGCGGACGCCCCTGGGTTGAGCTACACAATATGAATTTTTCAAAATTTGCTTCGTTACAATTTAGGGAGAACAAAGTTATTTTCATTTTTGTTTGACACCAGCCACGATCTTAATCTCGAGAGTTTTTCGTCCAGACCTTCGAATTACACTAACTCGTCTCTGCCTTTCGTATACCGGCTGATTTCTGCTGCCTTTGTTTTTCCCAAAAAGGAGTCTTTCATTTCTAATAAATACATTA
The DNA here is from genome assembly GCA_023014485.1 of Bathynomus jamesi. Classification (NCBI taxonomy): domain Eukaryota; kingdom Metazoa; phylum Arthropoda; class Malacostraca; order Isopoda; family Cirolanidae; genus Bathynomus; species Bathynomus jamesi. Next base: position 139,588 of record JAJOZX010003958.1, read on the forward strand.
ACCCTAGCATGGATTTTATACCAAATTATTCTGATTTTTTCAAGGATTATTTTTATGCAACATTTTTTAACTTTGGCTGCGTTAATCTAATTCGATTTATAAGAAGATATCGGTTTGGTCCATAACTAAAGTGACCAGATTTTTTTTTTGTTAAAAGCGGGACATATCCTGAACTCCCCCTGCCACGGTTGAGAAAATTTTGAAATTGCAATACTAAAAAAAAAAAAACGTTTTGGTGGCATCGTAAGCAGATATTTCATTGTTAATTTCAGCAAAAAGAAGCTCCAAATATACAATACTAACAATAAAAATCAAATAAGAGACAATAACGAAACCGAGTCAAATTACCATTTTTTCCACCAGTGCAAATTGCCAACTTTCGTCTTGTATTACATAATGCTCGAAAACACCTTTGTTTTAAGGTCTGAATTTAAAAAGAAATATATTCTATATATATAATTTTATATATAAAATTTTATATAATAATAATCCTTGCTCCGAAACTTGGTCTTTATAAAGTAATTCATAAGGATTCTAACATTATACTTAAGACTTTAATTTGTTGCACAAATCTATAATAGCATCTACTTGTAGTAAGTTAAAAAAAATCGAAGCATGTCAATAACCATTCATGAAATAACTTTTTGGTAGTAATTTTAATAAAGCGGGACATTTTTGCTCAATATCTCCAAAAGCGGGACAATTTCGGAACACCATACTTCAGCGGGACACACTTCTCCAAAGCGGGACTATCTTGCCGAAAATCGGGACTCTGGTCACCTTACCCATAACTAGGCTGACCATACGTACCGTTTTTTTTATATTTCCTGGCCGTCCCGTCGTTTTAATAAAAATGTCAATTTTGTCCCGGCTTATGTACTTACTTTTTCATGAATACAGAATATTACATAACTCCCGTCCCTTTTTTGCCATCCCAATGTCCCGTTTTTGTCTCAAGGAAATATGGTCAGCCTACCCATAACGTGCTATTCTGCCAGGCGCAGGATACCCTGATTATTTATTACTTCTAAATATATTTTATCTGATAATTTTCATATTTTATATACTACCAACTTGTTAGGAAGATGTAATTTAACATTTTAACAATCCAACAACAATGGAATTCTCTTTTTAATGAACATCACGAGTATTTCTAATTCGTGCAGCTCTCCTCCTTCGTTTGGGCAGTGAGGAGAGTGGAATGGAAGTCCGCCATATTTAATATACTATATAATTTAACTTATTTTTTCTTATCCAGTCAACTGCTTGTGTAGCCAATCTTTTGTAATTATTTGAAATTATACAGAATTTAACGTGTAATTTAGTTCTCTATCTTATTGCAAAAATAAATGGATATTTATTACAAATCTCTGAAGAAATAAAAGGCCATTTCACGTTTGAGCTTGCATGAACAAAACAAACAAAAAAACACTTTATTTCAGACTCAACAGGTACAAACATTATACAAGAGGTCCATAGAAGATTAAGAGATAATTGTCTGGAGCACTGACTAAGTAGGCCAGTGAATCACTGTGTATAATGAACATACAATTGCTTACGCCAATGCTTCCAGATTTCCGATTTATAAAATATATCGGAGACCAGTCCACTAACCATGGCTTCTATTATCTTATTGACTGACTCACCAAGCCTATGATAAATCTAAATACAAAACTGCGAATGACACTGGTACACTCAGTGGTACAGTTAGGCACCTTATTGACTACAAACAGCATACTGACACTAGAAGGAGCACCATTTATAAATCTTGGAGTCCTTAATAAACTCCTAAAAATAATATATGCAATATATAATTTCCTCAAATTATACATACTGTAGTTCCACCACAAATGACCTGTATACATTGGAGTACAAAAAGTTTTGAACAAAATCAACTCATTTGAGCCTTCTGAGAAGCTTACAAGAGCAGCCGAAGTGTCACTTCACCATGCAGAAGAGCTAGATCTGGAGTTCTTCAGACGGATACTATTTGTCGCTGGCACTCCTGAGTACAATGGCTTCAACCCCCGCCATTGTAGAGAGGCGGGAATGATGCCAGCTAAGAAGTCGGCCATCAAGTATATGCTACTCATTAATATGAAGCCAGCGGACCACAACACTGTCAACACTGCAATCAACAATGGCATTAAAGTGACGAGGGAGTCCAACCAAAGTGTTTTGGTCATCACAGCAGATCAACAGATCTACAAGGTTATAGTGGACATCCTGTTTCATACACGAAGTCTTCTGACTGATGTGGTTGCCATCCTTGGTGAAATGCACTTGGTGATGAACTTCATAGGTGCGATTGGCAGTCTAGCAGCGGGAAGTGGCCTGAAAGAAGTTCTCTGTGGCACATTCGGATCAGTGGATAAAATGCTAGAAGGAAAAAAGTACCCTCAAAATGCCCGTACACTTCGCATGCTGACTGAAGAAGTTCTCAGACCTGTATTCTTGAAGTATGGTGAGCGTATCAATACCATGGCTGACTTGATGCAAGTCCTTGAAGAACTGGCCTCTGCTAGCAGAACAACTCGTATGCGGGTTGACATCATCATCAAGCCAACTTTTCTCATTATGAAATACACGCGCAGTACACACGAAGGTCATTATGCTCTGGCCATTCAAACGGCTGAAAATATGTTGCCATATTTCTTCACTGCTGGGCATCACAACTACAGTAGATATTGCCTCTTCTTCGTTCGATCTATGACGTGGTTACCTGAAGAAGTCTTAGATGCATTTGTGAAAGGAGAGGGTTCTATGCATCACATGGATGGACTCTGGAATGGGGTGCCAACCGACCAGTTCCTGGAGAGTACCTGGATACGTCGTGGGAAGGGCCTTAGTGGTGTCATTGGTAACACCCAAAATCCACAAGTGATGGCTACGTGGGTATACAGCCTCAATGTTCGTGTGAGTCTAACTGCTGACCTCCTAGATATGAGTGAGCACCTAGAAACATTCCATCTGTACCACAAAGAGGAGGCAGGAGGTCGCATCAAACATGATGGAGAAAATCGCCAATCACTTCATGATTCCCTTTCTAAGTGCATGGACCCAATGGATCAAGTCACATCCAAGTGGCAAGTTATACAATATTCAGACAGGGCAGCTTGCATCTCCAGATGCCAATGCCGATAGAGCTGTTAGTATTGGAAAGACGCAACTGGCACAGTACGAGTCATCATGGCCAAGATTTTTATGGCACCATTTCCAAACATGTCATCACCTTTGCAAGTAAAACGAAACATATCAAGGTGGGTGCCCACTTGGTTATGGACCAAGAAGCGATTTATGCACGCGTCATCGGTTTGCTGATGAGCGAACGCGAACTTGACTTGACCCATGTGTTCTCAACAGAGCTTGCAGCATACCCACCCGCACTGTTCCAACCAGATGGCTTAATGAGAACTGCAGCTATGTCCGCATTGAAGCAGAACTTGGGAGTGGAAACATCCTCTCGAACATGCGGTCGACCAACAGTTGTTATCATGTGTGTCAGCTGTTTTGTGGACAGTCGACTGGCCTGCTAGTGGCACAGTTGCTACATTTATCCAAACCTTCAAAGTATGGCTACCGAAACATCTTTCTCATGCATCTGTAGTACTAGCTTTTGATTACTACTATGATTTCTCTCCGAAATCAAGCACTCGGGCAATGAGAAGCAAGAGCAGCAGAGTTCACAAGCTGGACCTCAACACCCCATTGCCTACAAGAGACGCTGTTCTCACGTGCACCGCGAACAATGAGCAACTAAACAGGCTGCTCTGTGAGCAAATCCTTGCTGACAGTGAGTATCTCGCAACTGTAACCGAAGACCATGAGCTAGTGCTTGCAGGATGGCAGACCATACCGACTTCCATTGTGCGAGGCAGGAGTCGAGCAGCATTGAAGCTCTCATCATCTCGTGAAGAGGCTGACGTGATAATAACACAACACGTTATCGCACAAGCTGAGAAAGATTCTGATGCCCGCATCTCCATCACTTGTGATGACACAGACGTGTTTGCCATGCTGACTCACTTCTATGAATTTAAGAAACTAGGCCGTCCCATGATTGAGTCTCCAGTGCTTGGCAGAAAATCAATGGACATTCCGAGCAACTGTAACCCAGCACAAAGACATCATCCCACAAATCCTCAAACTACACGCTTTGAGTGGTTGTGACACAGTTGCAGCAATACATGGCATCGGCAAAGCCACTGCCATTGCCACAGCCAAGAAGGGTCGGAAGCTAGACAAGCTGGGGTCCCTTGATGCATGCTTTGACCATATCGAGAAAGAGGCAACAGCGTTCATTGTTGCATGCTATGGGGATAAAAAATCCTCATCTCTTACTGAGTGTCGTCAGCGAGTATGGGCTCAGAAGACAGGGAAGTCGGGAACTGCTGCACCCAAACTATGTTCTCTACCACCACGAACTGAAGCTTTCCATCAAAATGTGCTCAGAGCCCACTACACTGTGGCGAACTGGCTCGATGCACTAAAGTGTGACCCACCACCACTTGACCCTGTGCATTATGGGTGGGGGAGAGACGAAACAGACAGAGTTCTCATCCCAAAAACAGTTGGTGAAGGAGTGTGCTTAGCACCAGATGAAGTTCTGAAGCTAATCAGATGTGGGTGTGAATCACAATCAGCATGCATGGGGAGTCGCTGCGGCTGCATGGGACGCGGAATCCCTTGCACAATGTTCTGTGCATGTGACAGCGGCTTGTATTGCAACAATCCATTGACCCAAAACGCAAACGAAGAGCAGACTGATGATCCTGACGATCCTGACACAACCACGTCTTTTGATATTTGCCCCCAATAAATGGTTACCTAATGTGAATAACTGCATCAAAGTTGTCAATGCCAATCTCCCAGCTAGGTGTGAGCTTTGTTTTGCTTACGAGGTCATATCTTGTAGCTTTGCAACCTTCCATAGAATGCATGTGCCCTACACTTCAGCATAAATTATTTATATCCGAATATCCATATCCATATAATGTGGGTTATGTCATTTAAGCATTATGATCTGGTTTTATCTGCAGAAAAGATGTTAAGTGCTCAGCACTTAGCTAGATTGTAGAAATTGTCACAAATAAAGCAAATACAGTGATGTCAACTGTGGCATTATCATATTTCAAGGCCAAACTTTAACCTCAAATGACCTTGACTTGACCCATGGAGTTGCAAAATGATATTCTACTGTTATCATGTGCCTATAGAACTACTCAGTCTCGCTCAAAACCATAAAAACGACAGTAAGATCATCAAATATCTCCACGACTGCCGGGATATGGGATATTCCTTATTTCGGGGGGCGTTTTGACCTCCAATGACCTTGAGTATTGGCGAATGTGGGTCAAAACGACTCCAAAGTATCTGCAACCCCTCCAGATCGACTCATCCTAAAAAACCCTAGAAATGACACCAAGATCATCAAAATCCATCAAGTATTGACCAGGATATGGATTTTTCAGTTTCGCCGGCCATATTGAAAAAGCCAAGCGGGGGTCAGGTGTACCCAATGGATTCTTGAATGGGGTGGTATAAGCTTTCAAAATATGTCAAGATTTGCTTTATAACAAACAATGCAGGGTTCCCACCCCGTGCAACCGGACTATAAGGCTTTCCAGGAAAGCAAAATTCTGTCTATACAAGGCTGTAAAGACAGCCACCTATTAGGTACATGGCGAAGAATTTCTTTAAATTCTGTCTCCACAAATAGATGAAATTCTTTAAGAGCTTCGCGTCTTTTCGCTGACACACAAAAGTGGCTATAAATTTTTAAGATAATATTTTCTATGTCGATATCTAGATTCCCCAAAGTAAATTTTACTGTATTGTGCAAAATGTGCGTATGACAATTAGCTTTTAGAACATTTTCATTTAGCGTTTAGATGTTAGTAAATAAAGAGTGCTTACTTCCAAAATTGCAATTTGCATTATCCGCACTGAAACTAGATACACTTTTCCAATCAAGCTCCAAACTGTCCATTGTTTTTTTCAAACATTTAAACATTCCTTCTGCACTTTCATCAGAGTTCTCAAAGAAATATATTAAATAATTTACGATACCGTATTCCTTGTTCAAAAAATTGGACAGATACTGGAAACATTTTCATGTTTTTTTGGTTTGAAGCGTCAATTTGAAGACAAAAAATAAAGGTGGATCATGATGATTTAGGTCATTTAGCGCTACTGCCAATGCTTTTCTCCCTAGCACGTTCGTAACGATGGCTTCAGATTTGGTTCTGCCACAAGATATTTTGGCTGCCACTTTTGAATCGTGGTAAAGCAAATCTACAGGCCCGCTACACGGAACGTTAACATTTAAGTGAAGAAATGAACTTATAAAATGTTACTCGACTTAAGACTTTATAATTATTTCCTTTTAAACAAAAGTTTCGTTACAAAACTGTTGTTTGGAACAAGATTGTTATCAGAAAAGGACAAATGGTGTCCTTTCCGAACTCAATAAAGGACAAGGACAAAAAATCTACAAAAAAGGACGGTTGGCAACACTACGCCAAATATAAATCTGTCTCTTAGAAATTCGCTGATATTACAAAGTTCGTTGACTACAAAGTTTTTTTGTTGTCGTGCAGGCCTAATGCCTACATATGGGGTTCTATGTATGACAACTTCATTCCCAATAGGCTATGTCGCCAATCCCGAGGCAATTTTGAAGTTATTTAATTCACTAAATTAATAATTTGTATTTAATTAAGAAATAAAGGTACAGTATACGATACCATATTGTAAGCATGTATAGTTTTTCCATATACAGTACATAATTATATAGCTTTCATAGCTAGTGAACAAAAAGTATGAACATACCTTATTAGGTTAATAAACTATTGATAACAATTGTACTTTTATTTACTATTTGTATTTATTAAGTTTGTTATTCATTAATTTATTCAGATTTTTGGTGTGTGGAGCGGGAAAACGTTCATGGATGTTAATCAGTTCCCTTATTTTGATTCAACGGTTTTAATAATTGGACATCCTTCTCCTTATTCGTAAGTATATCTCTCTTTCCCATGTAAACATTTACTGAAGTAAAGATGTCTCATTAATTAAAATTTAATCACAATACAAGCCTGTAAACAATCAAAAGAAAGGTTTTTAATTGTACAGGGTGTTCCATAAGTCCTTTTATCACCTTTACCTCTCACTCTATTCTAGTAGGAAAATTCAGGGGTAAATATTGCAGATCATTCACAATCCATAGCCACTTAACCTAACAAAAATAAGGCCAACATAGCCACTTAACCCAGCATACTGGCATACTGTTTGATTAATTATATGACAATTTTGTGTATTGTTATTACACGAGACATCTTATAACACTTATTATAGCATAGCTACTTATTATAACACAACTTTATATGCATATATAATCTTTGCTACATTACAGAAAAATAAGGTATTGTAAACCAGCAGTTGTCTGAACCAAGACTGCCATGTAGGCAAAGGTGGGCACCCGGGCCTCAAAAAGGACCGACGGTCCCGGTCCTTGCCTCAAACTGGACCGACGGTCCCGGTCCTTTCTGAAGATAGGACCTAGGAACGACTCGGTCCTCGGTCCTTATATATAAGTGAAAAATTTGATTAAAATGAAAAATGAAATTAAAGACACCAGAAATCTTTAATTTTATTAACGTAAATTATAATTAATACAATACATAAATGATGAAAAAAAGTTGTTAAATGCTTGAGTTTCCCTTCAAGACGACTAGCATTTCAAAATGGCTGTCACTGAGCCCTGACCTTTTCGGCTTGAGGACGTCCTTCCCCAAGAGAAGAGCCTCTCCACGGCGGCACTGGATGGGATAGGCGTGTTAAACTTGATGAACAAGTCCTTCACGCCGGGCTGGGGAACGAGTCCTTGTTGAAGATGAAGGGTTTCACAGGCCTCTCGCTGAGAAATGTCTCCACCAACTTGGTCCCGGTCTCCTTCGTTCTCCCCGCCCTCGTAGAGAGCCTCAAAGAAGTCGTCATTGTCCTGGTCATTCTCACCCTCGCTGCTGCTGGTGTCCTTGCCTGAGTCCGCTCTTGCCAGAATCCTCTCCTCTCCACCATAGACATCATCTGCTTCTTCACCTTGGCCTTGATCTCCTCGACGTCATACATGACGTCGTCCTCCACCAGCCTCACCCAGCCCAATTTGAACTTGGGGTGTAGCGCAGCTGCCAGGAGGAAGTCCATATCCTCAAAATGGGGACCAAACCGACGTTTGATCCCATCCCTGACAGCTAATACCAGTGGCTGACACATCTTGACATCGCTGCTTTCCATCTGCTCCTTCAACATTTTGAGAGAGATGGCCAGGGTGGGCAGGAGTGCCCCCATGTACGCCTTATCCTCCCCTTGCAGGATGTCCAAGGCCTTACAGACCGGCTTCATCACCTCAAGATACTCTTTGAAGACAGTTGATATCAGCTGAAAAAAATAGTTAATATTTTAGTCCTGTACTTAAACTTTTTATATTGTACTTTTACCTTTGTCAAAAAGAAAAGTAAAAAAATCAAATATGTATATTGCTCACCAGACGAGAATGAAGGCACCCCAAGAATGTTGCACGTCTGGTGTAGTCCATGAAGCTTCTCCCTGTCTCCGAAGATGTCGACCAGGCGGGACACCCCGTCGTAGACGGAGTTCCATCTCGTAACGGTGGGGACAGTCATCAGTAGATTTTCGTCTCCTCCAGGTGTTGAAACAAGTTTCGTTTCAGTTCAGTCTCAGTCTCTTTCTGAGTCTTCTGGAGGAAACGATCCATCTTCTTTAGAACTTCAAATAATCACTAAACACACTAAAAAAGACCGTCCGGAATTGCTTGAAAATGGACCGTCGCTCCTCATTTCGGTCCTCACTGAGAAAAGGACCGACTTTCCCGCTCACGGTCCTTAAAAAGGACCGAGTTCCTGGAGTTCGGTCCTTTTGGAACTCGGTCCTGCCCACCTTTGCATATAGGTGAGAGGTACACAGTAAACGAAGACAGGACATTGTACAATAACACATTAGAGCTGTTTTGGACCCTAGTAATGAAATTATATATATTCTTCCGGATTAACATTTGGCTGGTAGGTAGGTTGCTCATCGTAAACATAAAACTGACACTGCACCATTTTGGTTCCCTACATAGCATACGAAAATTATTATAAGCAACAGAGTTTATTCATAGCAGTTTTTGTATAATTCCACCACAAACGGGATGTATACAATGCAGTACAGTAAGTTCTAAAACGATAAATTTTAACTGATTCTGAACACATACCAAATTTCCTTACTAGCATGTTACCCTGCACATACATCTTTTTTACGTTGCCTCTCAATATAGAGTTCATCTCGCAGCTCGTGAGTAATTACATGACCCAAGTACTTACATGTCTCTGACAGGTATTGTCTGACCATTCATTTCAAAAGACCCACATGATACACGTTTCAGTAGATTACACCTAAAAATCAAAATACAACTCTTTGCCCCATTATAGGTGATGTCATTTTCTATACTGAGGTGACGTGTGTGTGTATATTGTATATAGTCTAAAATTCACTAAAAGAAAGCTGAATGGCAACACAAAAAGATAAACAGCGGAACGCGGTCTGTTCGTTAATTTGGGCTGAACTAACAGCATCTATTTTTATATCGAACTAAATCGTTGGTGCTAAGTTTAATTTGGTGATGTTTCTAAAGTACTAAATTTAAGCAGGAAGTTGTCTAATTATTATCAGTTAGGGGCAATGTTTATAGCTTCTAAATTAGTAAAGTAGGACTAGTATTAGGTCGTTTGTGGGACGCTGGCAGCTATGGTAGGCCATAAAGAAGATCTAAATCAAAGCACCTGCAAGTTGTTAGAAAATCTAGAAGAGGAAGAACCATTGTTGTCCCAAGGCGATATGATGACTAAGCTGATTCATGCAGCATTGCTTGTATATATTAAGTTAAGGTGTATATATATCCATCTCATAATTGTAAGGTTAGTGAAAAATTCACTTAATTTAGAGCTAGCATTTTTGGGCTCTTGTGGCATCATTGTTTGGGCACTCTTGTGGCATCATTTTTTGGGGCGCTGCGCGTCTTTTCTACTCGTTTGTGGAATGCCGTACTTAGTGTGTGGTCTTATAGAGAGCTCTCTTGCAATTCAGTTTGGTTGTTTAGATACGAGATTGTTGCATCGTGCAATAGCGCAGGTTGTTGTTGTTGTTGCAAGGTTTAGAAAGACCATAAATAGTGCCCCTTTTGTTTTTATCTTAAATTCATGCAACTGAGGCCTAAGGTAGGCCCACATCGAGTCAGCAACCCTGAGGTAGGACCTAATAGGACCTCCAAGTCCGTAAGTTTTTAATTTTAGCTTAACTTGGGCTGTAGGTTGAACTGGCCTTTCAGAGCTTGGCCGTTCACGGCTCAGCTGGGATTTTGAACCCAATAAAAAAATAAATAAATAAATAACACAAGCGCCTTTATTGTGTATTTAATAATCTAATACCTAACAGGGTCAAATACCCGCCACGTTATTACATTTGGTGCCGAGGATGGGATTTAGTTGGTTTATTGGATTTATTTGGTTGTTTGGAAAATTGGATGTAGCCAAGCCTAGTGTGGGTCGTTCGATTTGGTTGGCTTGTGTTGGTAAGCTACCGTACTATAGCTTAGGTCCCGCTGGCCTAACTCTAATACTAATTCCTACTCAGCCCTAACTCTAATACGAATTTCTATTCAACCCTAGAGGGGGAGTAACTAGATCAAATTTAAACCCTACCTAACCTACTTCGTTATTTTGCCTCCTCTGGGGAGGACTTCGAAGCTTATGCCACTAGGGTGAGGTTGTTTTTCGAGGCAAATTCCATTCCTGATGCTGAGAAAGTACCTACCTACCTACCTACCTTCCTAACTATAATAGGCCCTAAAATGTTTGGCTTAGTTATGGACCTAATTTCTCCTAAAGCACCGGAAACTTGCACCTATAGTGAATTGGTACAGGCCCTAACCAATCACTACAAACCCCAAGTAGTTCTCATCTATGAAAGGTTCAAATTTTATTCGAGGCATCAGAGTGCGAATGAAGGCATTGCAGAGTTTGTTGCAGGTATAAAAGCCTATAGCCGTACTTGTAAATTTGGGGACAAATTAGACGAAATGCTAAGAGATAGGTTTGTAATAGGTCTCAGAGGAGTCTACCCAGAGAGCCCTATTAGCTATACAGGACCTAACTTTGTCAGGCTGTAGAAATAGCTGCGGCTAGGGAAGCAGCTGCTAAGGATGTTAGCTTTTGGCAGTCACAGTAGCAAGACCCAAACCATAAATAGCTTTACATCTTCTAGGCCTGGCAGAGCAAATGAGCCTACTAGACAAACAAATAAAAGGTATGCGGCAAATACGACTAAACCTACTGATTCGAACGCTAAACAGGAGGAAAAGCTTCCAAGCCCATGTACTGGGCGTGTAGAAAACACCATTGGAAGAAGGACTGCCCTTTTAAAGAAGCATTTTGCCGAAACTGTAGTAAAATAGGCCACATAGCTAAAGTTTGTTTTTCAAAGAAAACAAGGTGAAAATTCTAATTATAATATTTCTAGTGGTAATCCTCCAAATGGAAATACTTCGAACATAGGAGTGGAGTACCTATTTTACGAGAAGCAAAGTGGTGATATTACAGGTCCATATATTGTAGATGTAGGCCTAAGTGGAATTTCAGTTCCTCTAGAACTAGATACAGGTGCTGCCCGAACTGTCATGTCCAAAACAGTTTTTGACAAAACTTTCAAAAATACACCTAAACTACATGCATCTAAACCAATATAAAAAAATATGGGGACGTACAAATACCTATTTGTGGAGAAGAATCCATCACAGTTACACTCAACAAGAAAACTTTCTTATCCCTTAACTCTTTAAGTGGTGGATGAGCAAGGGCCTACTCCACTAGGCCGTGATTGGATTAATGCTTTGAAATTGCCTACTGACAAAATTTTGCCGAAGGGTCGGGCACATGTGCATACGCTTGCATATCCATCTGACATAGACTCATTGTTAAGGGAGTTTTCTTCTCTTTCTGGGTCTGAAGTAGGCAACCTAAAAGGCCATCAGGTTTGTATAGAGGTAGACCCTAATGTAACCAAAATTTTGTAAGGCTTAAATCACATCCACTGGCATCTGGCGTATTATCTAACTTTTGGTACTTAGGGTATCTGCTGCGCGACTTTAAGGAGATACACAGATTGATCGTGGAACCGATGTTTCAGAATAACTCGTACTTTGTGAACCCCGAAAATATTCTACTATCGATGATAACAGACTCAAGAAGAAAGTTAGAGGTTGCAATCCAGAGAATCATTCTCTCAAGAACTACATTTTCTGGATCAAGAAACTTTGACCGACCTCAAACTCTTAATTTTGATTCTTCAGACTACACTGAAATGATTGACTGGCAGAAAGTGGTAATTTATCCGCCTCCACTTCTGAGAAACTTTAACAATAAGGAACTTTTGATAGCAAGACAAGAACCACTCAAAACCAGCCTTTCCTTGTCAGAGCCAAGGAGTAGAAAGCGCTGTGAATCTAGTCACGAATGCATCGATTGGCTACGAAAATCGCCAAAATATATTCTTAACCCACTGGAATCACGGCAAAGATTGCCTAAATTTGAATGGAAAGGACAGTGGAATAAATAAACATGCAGTGTTACTTTCAAAATAGCTTAAGTTTATGCATCATGCAAAAGAGTACTTCATTAGGTAGTTTTTCTTTTTCTTGTAGAAGGCAAGTTCTGTTGTTTAATTTCTCCAAAATGTTATAATTCATTAATTTGTTCCTTATTTTTTTCTTAATATATAGTATATACTCAAAAACATGTAAAAATGTCATTTTCTATGAATAAAAAATAAATAAAAAATAAACCAACGCGCGGTGATAATATTTTAGATTTGGTGGTGATGAACGGCGAGAATATAGTCGAAGGTTTAGAAGTACGCGAGAGTTTAGGATGTAGTGATCATCAAATTCTTAGGTTCAAGTTATTGATAGAAAACACTAAGGATAGTAACGTTATAGAAGTCCCTGATTTTCGTAGGGCTAATTTTGATAGTTTTGCGGATAGGATGAGTAGTGGACTGGGATAACTTATTTATGGGTAATGACACAAATTTGCATTGGGTGGCGTTTAAAGAAAGTTTTAGGAACATTGAAAGGGAGTTTATTCCTCGTAGGCCCAAGCGCGCTAGAAATCATGGTAGGCCCAAGTGGTGGACTAGGGAAATAGGCGAGTTCATAAACGAGCGTAATAGAGCGTATAGACTTAATCTGCGCAATGGCCCGGCAGCTAACTTTAATAGATATATCGAGCTTAGACGTCAGGTTAAAAGATCAGTTAGGAATGCCAAGCGTAATTTAGAGATACTTATAGCTGCGGATAGTAAACATAATCCAAAAAAGTTTTTTGGAAACGTTAATAATCGTAAGCCGATAAAAGATAACAAGCCCTCTAGTGGATGTTAATGGCGCTTTGGCTTCTGACGCTCAGGCGATGGCGGGTATTTTCAATAACTTTTTTGCGACAGTTTTTACCGTAGAAGACGTAAATAATGTCCCCGACGTGGACGATATCGTTCCGTTTAGTAGCGAGACTCTTTTGGATGAAATAACTGCTTACGAGGCTGAGATTGCGCATTATATCGATAGGCTAAAAGTTAGCAAGGCTCCAGGCCCTGACGCTTTTTATCCCAGACATTTGAAAGATTTGAAAGACGTTATCGTAGGCCCCTTAACGAAGATTTTTAATCAGTCACTCGAAACGGGGATTATTCCTGAAGACTTCAAATTAGCTAACGTCACGCCTATTTTAATTAAAGGCGACCGCGCAGTAGCTAGCAATTATAGGCCCATTAGCTTAACGTCAATTGTCGGTAAACTTTTGGAATCCGTAGTTAGGGATCGTATCATCGATCACTTAGAAAGTAGAGATTTGATTAATAGTAGTCAGCATGGGTTTCGACGCCATAGGTCTTGTTTAACTAATTTGTTAGAATTTTATAACGAAATAGTGCGCGAATACGATAGGCATAGAGCGGCTGACGTTATTTATTTAGATTTTAAAAAGGCGTTCGATACAGTTCCGCATAGGAGACTAATTGCGAAGGTCAAAGCGCACGGTATACGCGGTCAGGTAGCTAACTGGTTAGAAGAATGGCTTCGTGCTAGGAGGCAGAGGGTCGTAGTTAATGGTAGCGAATCGGGGTGGTTAGATGTAGGTAGCGGTGTCCCACAGGGTTCAGTGTTAGGCCCATTGCTATTTGTAATTTACATTAACGACATAGATGTAGGATTGACTAGTAACGTGTCAAAATTCGCGGACGATACTAAGATAGGCGGTAAGGTTGTTAACGAGGACGATAGAAATAGGCTCCAAGACGATGTAAATAGGATTATGGAGTGGACGGATAAGTGGCGGATGCAATTTAACGTAGACAAATGTAAAGTTTTGCATATAAGTTCTCGTAACAATAATTACGCGTACACGACGGATGATAGGGAGTTGGCGAGCGTTGACGAGGAAGTAGATTTAGGCGTACGCGTATCTAAGGATTTAAAGGTTAGGAACCAGTGCCTGGAGTCTGGCGCAAAAACTAATAGGATGTTAGGCTTCATAGCGCGTAATTTCGAATTTAAATCGAAGGATATTATATTGCCCCTTTACAAGTCCCTAGTCAGGCCTCATTTAGAATATGCCGTTCAGGTTTGGTGCCCTTACTTGCGTGAGGATATTGATAGGTTAGAAAGGGTTCAGCGTCGTGCCACGAAACTAATTCCGTCATTGCTCAACAAGCCTTATGAAAATAGGATTAAAGAGTTAGACCTGTATTCACTTGAAACTAGGAGATTAAGGGGAGAGCTTATTGAAGTTTTCAAAATCGTTAATAACATCGATAACGTAAATTTTGACATTGTTCACTTTCGATAATAGTAATACTCGTAATAACGGATTTAAGTTGCGTGGCAGACGTTTCATTACTAATATCGCTAAAAACTTCTTTACGTTTAAAGTAATTGATAAATGGAATAATCTTCCCGCGCCCATCGTGAACTCTACCAGCTTTAATGTGTTTAAGAACCGTCCTGACAGACATTTTAAAAATATACTGGTCAAAAAAAGAAACGCAATTAGCTTGCATATGGTGTAAAATTTAAGTTGTTAGTGGTATTATCACAGTTTCAAGATTATGGTTAAATGTTTGTTCAAATCTTTTAAAGCCACTTAGTGCATGTTTTTAAACCTGACTAATCCCGGCTAAGACGCCATTTTGTTACAAACAATAAACAGAGATTAAATTGAATGTATTCTTTATGAAGGCATGCATTTTTTCTTTGACTTCACAGAATACACACTGCCGTTGAGAAACCCAAACTTTTTCCCGCGATTGAGGCATGCCACGACTCTCAGAGGTCAACAGAGGTCGTGCCTTGGGCATGTTGGATGCAGGCATGTCTGCTGTCCAAGTTGCACAACGAATGCATGTGCATCCCAGCACAATCTCTAGGCTTGTTAGACGGTACAATGCCACAGGAAGTGTTCAGGACCTGCCAAGACGTGGGCGACCTCGTGTGACGACCCAACGCCATGATCGCCACATTGTACTGCAGCACCTGCGTCATCGGCAGCGGAATGCTCGTCAGACAGCCAGAGAGACACCTGGTATCCACAACAACAGAATTAGTGACCAGACCGTCAGAAACCGACTCCGTAATGCAGGACTCCGATCCCGCAGGCCTTACAGAGGTCCTTTTCTCACTGATGCAAGAAGGCAACGACGCCTGCAATGGGCCTATCAGCACCGTGACTGGACACAAAGAATGTGGAACCAAGTCCTCTTTTCTGACGAGTCTCGCTTCAGACTGTCCAATTCTGATGGCCGTGTCAGGGTATACAGACGACCAGGGGAGCGATACTCAGATGCTGCAGTAGTGGAGCATGACAGATGGGGAGGACCAAGTGTCATGTTTGGGCAGGAATTGCCTTTGCTTCAAGAACTGAGCTGGTGGTTGTTGATGGCGCTCTGACTGCCCGCGCTACAGGGATGAGATTCTTCACCCACATGTTCTTCCATTCATGAAGCAACATCCAGAATTGGTGCTCCTGCAACAGGACAGTGCCAGACCTCATGCAGCAGGATAGTGCAGGCGTACCTGCAGGGACAACAGTGCAGACCTTACCATGGCCAGCCTTCAGCCCAGACATGTCACCGATAGAGCACGCATGGGATGAACTTGAACGGCGAGTTCGCAGACGTCAGCATCAGCCGCAGAACATCAGGGAACTGACCAATGCAATTATTGAAGAGTGGAGGGCCATCCCTGTTGCTTTCCTGCAGAGACTGTTGAGGTCGATGAGGGCCAGACTCCAAGCCTGCATTGTGGCTAGGGGTGGCCATACGCGTTATTGACTGTTTGTTATGTTAAAGAATCATTTACTATATACTGAGTCCTCATGTTTATTAATAAATCTCAAAAATTGCGTTTCTTTTTTTGACCAGTATATTAACGTTGTTTAAAATAAAAAAAACAATTAGCAACAGGAGCTCTGAGGGTGGTGGGCGAGGAAGAGTCTGTTGACGATTAATGCCAGCTTGTGATGCCAGGCAATAAAATTATTAAAAAAAGAAAAATTAGACTAACACGAACGTAGATGTAGCTCGTAGCGTAAACTAACCCACTTTTTGTTTAACTTTACCTACTTTTTTTTTTCTTTTATCCTCTCCTTACTTTGCATGTCTGTAACTCTTTCCTTGCATGTTTGTAGTTTGCATGGTATGACAGTGAGTTAAGACTGTGTTTGCATGGTTTGTAAGCGTTCTTATTTTACTTCTTTTCATCTTTCACCCCTCTCCTATTCTCTCCGACTATTTTTCTGACTTGTCGGCAGTGGCCGGCGGATGATGATGGTGTCTTTTTTTTCTTTTTCTGAATGAATGTTAACCCACGAGTGATAGGTGTTCCTCCTTACTTAACCCCTTATTCTCTTCTCTTCTCTTCTCTTAACCCCCTACTCTTTCCTTTCTCTCGGGCTAACCTTAGAGTGGATCTTAGGGTCTTTGTTAGCCTTAGCTTCTGTAGATCTGTAGAACACAACTGAAACAATTTTTATCAGAGTTTTTACTGAAAAATGTACATTTTGGCAAATTGAAACTAAAAACCGAAAATTTGTGCCGGGGGTACGAGACTTAGGATACGCGAAATATTTTACTGGGTGACTACTGGGATCCAGTGGTGTAGTGCTGTGGGAACGCGTGGGAACGGCGTTCCCTTACTTTTTTGGTAGACGGAACGGCGTTCCCTCACTGTTTCAAATAAATCCGAACTTACAAATCTCTAACGTCATGAAATTTTAATTCCCACCCTAGAAGAAATATGAGAAAGAATCATTAACTGTTTCATTTCTTTTAGCTTCGACTGAAGCAATGCTAGCCTATAAAGATCTGATGAAACAGTCACCACGGCGTACCAGTTGTTAACTGTTTTTTTAGTTAATCATTCCAGTTGTTAGCTATTTTATTGATCGTACTGGATGTCGTATATCTACTGACACTGGAAATACTGCATCTTCAACCTTGGAATATCCTAATATCCAGTGCATATGACCTCAAAATCTCCCTGAAATTGGTCAGATTTCAAAGATTTCCCGGGGGGGCTTACAGTTCCCGGACCCCCAGCTGTATGGGCTCGCCGCGCTCGCCATTGTCCCCCCCCCCCGCATCTGAGTAACACTTTCAAATGCGTTCCCTCACTTCTTTATTTAGCACTACACCACTGCTGGGATCCATATGAAACCCCCACAATGTGTCATTTTTTAATACAAAATATCAACCCGCCCTAAATTTATTATACAGGGTGTTTCACAACCGGTCTGCTATACTTTGGGGGGTGATATAGAGTTGCACAGCCTTGCTCGTTCCAAACAAGTCCACTTCCCATTGAATCATTTCGGGGTGTTCTCGTATGTAAGCAGCGGCATCCATAATCGGACGCAAGAGTTCCTATCTCGTTTGTACTTTGGTCTTTTAGACCATCGCTTTCATTTAAGGCCCCATAAAAAGAAATCTAGCGGGGTTAGGTCCGGAGATCTCAGTAGCCACGATATTGGACCAGCACGACCAATCCAACGATTCCCGTACCGCTGATTGAAGTAATCCGTAACATGACCAAAATGTGGTGGCGCCCCATCGTGCTGAAAGAACATCCTGCGCTTCGTCTCCAAGGGCACGTCCTCTATCAAAAGCGGCAATTCGTTCGTCAGGAAGTTCAGATAAATATCAGCAGTTAATCGTTGTTCCAAAACGAACGGTCCAATCCGCTGATCTCCAATTATACCGCACCAAACATTCACCGAGAATCGATGTTGAAAGTTTCCTTCAACGATACCGTGGGGATTATCGGCGGACCACAAGTCGGAATTTCGTCTATTGTTAATTCCATCCCGAATGAATTGTGCTTCATCATTAAATAGTATGCGATTGAGAATTTGGCGATGCATAACCATCCACTGACAAAATTGAACACGTTTATCGTAATCATCCGGTTGAAGAGCTTGCACACGTTGCAAATGATAGTGATACAAACCCTCATTATGTATTGTTCGCCATACACTCGATACAGATTCACCAATTCGTCTAGAAATCCTTCGAACACTGGTAGTTTGGCTACGTTGTACTAGGTCCAGTATGCGCTCCTCCACAGTAACGGGCCGTCGTGCTACATGTTCTTGGTTACTGGAACAATTGTCCGTTTCCCTTAATCTCTGGTGTGTGTCACTAAACACTTGCCTGTTCGGTATTCGGCGGTTCGGAAAACGTCTTCGATATTCCTCAACTGCCACTCTGCTGTTGCCATCACAGAATCCATAAATGAAATGGATGATAGCGTATTCAGCGGGTGTGAACTGTTGATTAATTTTGATTGTTCACCTTAGCGCAACACAGTGTCTCGTACCACAGATCGGAACCAACTGAAAGAAAAAACTGAAGATTAGTAGTGGTAACTTCATTAACCGAAACTACCATCAGTGCTGCCACCTATCGAATTACACGCAAGTAGGGAATTTGTTGTTTGCACATCTTAAAACGTCCGTAGCTCCGCAACGGTTGGAAATAGCACCTATGTTGTATTAATTTTTTTATTCGATGTCACCCACCGCCCACCAAAGTATGGCAAACCGGTTGTGAAACATCCTATATCTTAACTTTATACAAATAATGCTCTTCCTCTTCTAGATTTTCGAACAGATATATCGAACTCGTAAAAACAAAGAAAAAAAAAAAATTAGCTGTCTGCCTGAACTGGATATGAAGACAATGAAATTCATTTTTTGAAACCGATGCGCAAGAACTAAGGACTAATTCAAAAGAAAATACTTCTTCATATTGGTTTCTCAGTATGGAATATAATTAATGCATTAATCTGACTTGCGAGACAATTAAGCCCCATGAACTAACAACGATTATCCAATAGATTTTAATTAAATACTGTCCACGCTTCTGAACGTTAAGCGCCAGTGTTTCGCTGGGCGATGTTAACTTTTAGCCTGTCGTAGCTTCGTGTCAGCATCCGTGATTCCGAACCACAGCAGCCCCAGATTCGAATACTGGTGATATATATATATATATATATATATATATATTATATATATGATACACACAGACAGTGCATGGAACAAGAAACTCTTCTGGGATAATTAAATCCACTATAGTCCGAATAAGTAATGGTAAATGACAAATACCATAGTTTTTCTTTTTCATGATGCTAGCCCGACGTGGGCAACGGGTCACTCGCAAAGAGGTCCGATAAATATAGCTTCCCTCACCAGCTATCTGCAAAGCAGACAGGATCCAGCTTTGGGACATGGATCTAGGGTTTAAAGCACCTAGCTATGCTACATTTAGAACCTCAATATAAGCAAAAGACTCGCTGCCTTCACGTCAGATTGAATGCATCAAAGAAAAAGAAAAGGGGTAACTATTATATTTTTAGCCAAAAACCAAAACTTAAACCTCAACTGGCAGAATTGAGCGTCCACTTTTCAAGGCACATAACATGTCCGTTTCAAGATGGGAATGAACTCAGAATGGTCCCCTGAGTTTTTTATGATACACACTCAGGGACCATTCTGAGTTCATTCCCATCTTGAAACGGACATGTTATGTGCCTTGAAAAGTGGACGCTCAATTCTGCCAGTTGAGGTTTAAGTTTTGGTTTTGGCTAAAAATATAATAGTTACCCCTTTTTCTTTTTCTTTGATGCATTAATCTGACGTGAAGGCAGCGAGTCTTTTGCTTATATTGAGGTTCTAAATGTAGCATGGCTAGATGCTTTAAACCCTAGATCCATGTCCCAAAGCTGGATCCTGTCTGCTTTGCAGATAGCTGGTGAGGGAAGCTATATTTATGGGACCTCTTTGCGAGTGACCCGTTGCCCACGTCGGGCTAGCATCATGAAAAAGAAAAACTATGGTATTTGTCATTTACCATTACTTATTCGGACTATAGTGGATTTAATTATCCCAGAAGAGTTCCTTGTTCCATGCACTGTCTGTGTGTATCATAAAAAACTCAGGGGACCATTCTGAGTTCATTCCCATATATATATATATTATATATATATATATATATATATATGGTTTGTAGAAATAGAAAAATATTAATTTCTCCTATGATGCCGGACTTATGGGACACCCTGCGTGTGTGTATATATATATATATATATATACAGGGTGTCCCATAAGTCCGGCATCATAGGAGAAATTAATATTTTTCTATTTCTACAAACCATAATTATGCTCGGGATGCCAATTTCCGTCCACCATTCTGTTCAGTGACGAGGCTTTTTTTTTTTATGGAAATGGTGAGGTAAATCGACAGAACACTCGCTACTGGTCTCAAACAACCCTCACTGTTATACCTCTTCAAAGGAACAAGGTGCATCTCAGGTGATGGTATGGTGTGGTATTTGGAAGGATCGCATCATAGGCCCCCTCTTTTTCGATGAACATGTCACTGGAGGCACCTACCAACGTATGCTCAAGGAAGAAGCATTTCCCAGTGTCTTGAACGAAGAAGGAAATTTTCCAACATGGTTCCAGCAAGACGACGCTCCTGCACATCACAGCACCCAAGTAAGGGAATACCTGTACCAACAATTCCCTGGTCATTGGATGGGACGTCGAGGCCTGTGGATTTATAGGGTGGATCACTTTTCACTTTTTTTTTTAAATTATAGCTGGTCAAAGTTTTTCTCATGATTTGGTTCAGTGGAAGTACACTGACACCATTTTTACCAAAATCGATCAATATTTAGGGGTCGCGCATCGACCTTGAAAATTTCAATTTTGGAAATTTGGCCAAATTGACAATTTTTTACTGAATAAAGATAAATCATAAATGACCATATTTTCTGAATCCTCTCAGTGAAAGAAATCCTCTCAGATACTTACCAAGTTGATAGGAGAAGTGGTTTAGAAGTTATACTCACCTTGAGATAGCATTAAAATTTAAAATACCGTACCTATTTGTCCCCGTACCTCCATATGCTGTCTGCCATTGTCTGCTTTTTAGGATAAGATAAAACGAATAAGGAAAGGTCAAATGTATTTTGTATTAAAACGGTTTACTGATATCACTAAAGGCACTTACTCCGGTGCCCCTAACTAGGTTAAAAAACTGTATGAATCGTGGTTAGAACACACGTCATCTTAAGGCGTGCGCCATGTACTCTCTCTGCTAACTCCCTTTCCCTCTGCGCTACGTCATCTTGGCAAGTGACGACTTCTTGAAGTCACCGAGTTCTTTCCGGCTCTTTTCCACGAGCTGAAGAAGACCCTGCAGCTGTGACTCGTCTCTTGTGACAGTGTTCGCGTAATCTTCTATCAGTTTTATCCCTCTCTCTGCCACGTCGTTGGTAACTTTCAGATGCGAGATGACATTCTTCAGATCACAGTAGTTCTTATCTTGATCCCACTTATTCACCGGCAGAGTGAGCCACGTAGACGCGCACACCTGCAGGCCTGTGAACACGAACCACGATGACTCATCGATCAGGTCCGGAAGGCGCGTCGTGTCATCAACCGAGACGTTGTCATACGTGAAGTCCTCGGGCACAGCGAGGCGGCACAGCTTCTTTGCCATCTCGTGCTTCACAGTGTCTTCCACTTTGTCACTGCAGAGGGCGAAAACGACGGTCTGAGGCCTCAGATACCACAAGTGCCGCCTGATCACTGCCAGTGAAGCCTCTGCAATCTCGCGATCCACAGCCCTGTACTGCAGAAGACGCTGGTAACACAAGGTCATTCAGCGGGGCATCAGCTGCGACGAGCCGAGCCAGGCAGGTGCGTAGAGGAGTGCAGTAAATAGTACCTCTCTCTGAAGTGTCTGTACCAGCTCGTCGTCGAACTCCAGCTGACCGCTGAACATCAGGAGCTTCGTGTAGTAGATGATATGAAACGAATACGCACTGTGATGTATAATACCGATACTACTCCATATAAGTTTGTTTAATGGTAAATTATTTATCTTATTTTTTCTGGTAGGGACTTCAAATGGCTGTTTGCAGAAGGCAATACAATATTTAACTTCTAATTCAAAATACCAACCTTGGCCATCCACCTCGCATGATGGTAGGCTCCTGGGCGCATGAAGTGTGTGCCACGACGTGGCTGGGCCCCGAGTACCAGGAGTGTAATCTCCGCCACTTCTCGGTAGTCTTCTGACAAGACCAGAAGCGGTGCCGAGGAACTTGACTGCCTCATCTCGGAGCTCCATCAGCCACGTCACCTCCGCCAAATGCTCGATCTCCAGCTCGCGATAAGTCGAGAGGTCGAGCTCTGTCCCACCTGAAAGGGGAGTTATGAAATATTGCATGAAAACGACTGAAGTTTCACTTTTCGACTGCTATTAACATCATTAGTAGAAGGACGCTGATATCTCAATTGCTCTGAAAGCAAAAAATCATTGGAGAAAACAAATGCGCCTTAGACTTGAAATTCACCTTCTCCTCAGATACTGGAACAGAGGTTCAGTGGTGCTGGTTCTTCCAAACGCGGTGATGACCACTGCCCCCACGATGAGCTCCATAACGTGATGGCGACAGCCCAGCTGGAAGAGCGGTTTACCAAGCATGTTCTCCAGCCGGACCACCGCACCCTGCACTCTCCCGTATTGGAGGAAGTTGTGTCGAAGCACAGTCCAATCACGTTGTTCTCGCATCCCCAGTCTTTTGAGAGCACGAAAGGTCGCTGGGCCTAGGACAGACCGGTGCCGTCAGCAACAGTCGGAACGGCCAACACTTTCTTTCTGTGCATTGGGAGCTCCGGAGATGAGAATCGCCTGGCGGTGCTCCAATGATCCAAGAGAGTCCTGAAACGTATGTCATACATGCCAATCCATTATCGTCCACTGGAATATGTCAATCCACGTCGTCACTGGAACATGTTAATTCACTGTCGTCCACGATGAGGGCAAAACTGACCTTGATTACTTACCGTCCCAGTGGACGACAGCATGCCTCGGATACGAAGGATTTCTGCACAGCTGTCGACACTTCACAACGATGTGCCACTCTTCCACGGCGAGACGTGTCCTTCGAGATACTGAATTTGCCCAGGTCTGCGGGCGGATCTGCCGAACGTAGAACTGCCGCCACGACACTTGCCACCTATGTGCGAAATTGAAAGGAAATTGACAAGGATGCGTATGGTTTTTATGTGACAAAATAATCACTAAAATTCCGTCGTTACGTCTATTATATCTTTGTCAAGGAAAGATCATTACTGATATACACACACCTCATTATTGGACATCCGGAAGCGATCAGCCACTTCAATAACAGCCGGTGCATTGAGGATGCGGTGAGGAAGGCTGATTGATACAGTTGATTCTCTCGGCTGTCGGTTCTAGCTGTGATCGGAGTTGCTCGATGATCTGCTTTCTATAGATTCATCGTCGCTCTCAGCTTCGGTTCCTAATTTCGTTTTTGAGGTGCCTGGCTCATCACGAGATTGTTGTCTTGAGAGTTGTCGACTTTTCTGTATCTCTTCAATAGCATCGGGAGTTCCGATGTCCCAGAGCTTGTTCAGATTTTCTGAAAACTTCTCCCTGCCTTTTCCCGCGTCACTGTCTCTCATCTTGCTCTTCTGCAGCGAGCGCAACTCTTCCCACAGTAACTCCAGTTTTCTTTCGCAGTTACGCCTCGTGATCGTCTTTATACGTGCCATGTTCCAAAATGCCAGAACATTGGCCACCGTGTCTTTTACGGCGGCCTTCCTGTCAGTAGTTTCCTGCTTGGCATAGAAGAAGTACTGGAGAACTTGATGGGTGGTTGGCAATTTGGCACCACCGATCGAGGAAGATGGCTGACCAATTAAGAAGACGTCCGTGGCTGACCTTAGAGAAGGTGGTGCTGTTGTTGCTGCTTTCTCTTTTCCAGAATAAGTAACTTTCAGAGTCTTCCCACTCCTGGTTGTTAACAGTTTATCCATTGTACTAAAGTCTAGACTTATCAAACAAGAATCAATTGACACAGTTGATCTGTAAAAAGCAAACTGTGATTAGTAAAAATATTGGTCATAGACATAGCGTGTGTGTGTAATTGGGATTTTAGGATGCGCCAGCTACTGATGCTATGATTACGTCCATAACGGGGACAAATACGATATTTTAAATTTTAATGTTATTTCTAGGTGAGTGTAACTTCTAAACCACTTGTCCGATCAACTTGGTAAGTATCTGAGAGGATTCAGAAAATATGGTCATTTGATGATTTATCTTTATTCAGTAAAAAATTGTCAATTTGGCCAAATTTCCAAAATTGAAATTTTCAAGGTCGATGCGCGACCCCTAAATATTGATCGATTTTGGTAAAAATGGTGTCAGTGTACTTCCACTGAACCAAATCATGGGAAAAAACTTTGACCAGCTATAATGTTTTAAAAAAGTGAAAAGTGATCCACCCTACAGTGTGGAATGGCCAGCTAGAAGCCCGGATCTCACCCTAGATTTTTATCTCTGGGGCCACTGAAAGCGCTGGTATACGCAGAGAAAATTAGGAGTGTTGAACATTTGCGGCAGCGCATTATTGGGGCATGTAACACCATTACTCTGACATCATTCACCGTGTGCTTGCTGACTGGGTATCACGTCTGAATTTATGTATGAAAACAATGGTGGACATATTGAGCACGTTCTGTAAATAAAAGCTTTTGTTTGCCTTTTTTTATTTTTTTCCTATGATGCCGGACTTATGGGACACCCTGTGTATATATATGGGAAACTGAAATATATGGGAATAACAGGAAAAGTAGGGAAATGATATATAATTCCTTAGTGAGCGGAGGCAAAGTCGTACAGTACAAGGAGTATCTTCATTAGACTCAGAGGTCTTCAGCTCGGTACCACAAGGAACAGTATTAGCTCCACTACTCTTCATAATCATGCTAACTGACATAGATGAGGACGTACCAGAGACAGCACAGTAACATCCTTTGCGGATGACATAAAGATCAGTAGAAAAATAAGAAACCAGAAGACATAGGATCTCTACAAACCGACAAAACAAAATCTACAAGTGGACTGAAGACAACAATATGAAGTTTAACACAGAGAAATTTCAGCTACTACGGTACGGAAAAAGAGAAGACCTAAAGTACAAGGAATATTATACCCCAAATGACAGGAAATTCAGAGAAATTCCGAGCAAAAGATTTAGGGTTGTAATGACAGATGATGCGAAATTTGAAACACAAAATAAGATAGCAGTAAACAGAGCAAAGAGAATAAGGGTCAGATATTGAGAACCTTTAAACGAAGGGATAGGAATGTAATGATTCCTCTACTGAAAACCCTGATAATACCCAAATTGGAATACTGCTCGGTCCTAACATCCCCATATAAAAAAGAAGACATTAGACAGCTGGAGGGGATCCAAAGAAGCTTCACAGCCAAGATCAATGGGTGCAAAGAACTAAATTACTGGGAAGGTTACGAGAACTGGACCTATATTCACTGGAAAGGAGAAGAGAGAGATACACCATTATTTACACTTGGAAAATAATGGAGAAACTAGTCCCTAATCTTACTCTGAATCCCATAACTCCCCAAACAACGGTGGAAAGTAGAAGCGTAGACTGTGTCGTATTCCCAAATGAAGGCGAGACAGGGAACATCCTTAACCATGAAAGAAAATAGTTTTGTAGTGAGAGGACCAAAACTGTTTAATCAGTTGCCCAAAGACCTAAGAAACACGAAGGGAGTTGCGGTGGAAATCTTCAAAAGAAGACTATACGCCTGGCTCAGAACAATCCCCGATGAGCGGGCGTACCTGGCTATTGTGAGGTGGAGAGCGCAAGAATCCAACTCACTACTTCACCAGGCCAACTCGAGAGGAGGGGCGACAAGCTTGACCTTCGCGAAATGAGAAGTCATCGCGCGGAACCTTTGTAAGGTTGTAAGGTAAGTAAGGATAAATTTTGCAATTAAACACGCGAGATGAATGAACGAAGAAAACCCACAAGTAAAAGGAAAAGTGTTCAAAGGCCTTTCATGTATTCAGAAGTACACCTCGTCAGGGAATGAAGGGAGAAGGCGAGATGAAAATATATACATATGTAGAACGGGACAGAAAAATAAAAAGATGAGCACATTATTAACAGGAGTTAATTAAAGGCGAAAGGTATTTTAACAGGATATTGTCAATTTTATACATTCCCCACTGTTGTTGAAATTATTTTTAAAATGGATGAATGCACATTCTAGAATATTCCTTTCAATTATATATCTATTTTTAACGAGCGCTTTAGGACTATCCCACTTCATAAATATGGTTAAACAATGCATTAGAATTATTTGCTGTTCTATCCGCATATTTGCTGGTTTATCCTAATATCTAACGTTTTTCTCGTCTATAATATAATATATATATATATATAGATATATATATATAGATATACACACACAAACTCGGAATGGATGTGTTATGTGCCTTGAAAAGTGGACGCTCAATGTCCGGTTGAGATTTAAGTTTTGTTTTTTTGGCTAAAAATACAATAGTTACCCCTTTTTCTTTGATGTAGTCAATCCGACGTGAATGCAACGAGTCTTTTGCTTATATTGAGGTTCTAAATGTAGCAGGGCTAGGCTGCTTTAAACCCTAGATCCATGTCCCAAAGCTGGATCCTGTCTGCTTGCAGATAGCTGGGTGAGGGAAGCGATATTTATGGGACCTCTTTGCGAGAGACCCGTTGCCCACGTCGGGCTTGCATCATGAAAAAGAAAAACTATGGTATTTGTCATTTACCATTACTTATTCGGACTATAGTGGATTTAATTTTCCCAGCAGAGTTCCTTGTTCCATGCACGGTCTGTGTTTAACATATACACACACACATATATATATATATAATATATTATATATATACGAGTACACACAGCCAACCGCATTAACCGGGCTATTCTTTATTAGGCGAGCTTTAATATAGCATTATACTTAAAGCCTACGTTAATACCAAATGCTTTAAGTAAAGTCGGAAGATATTTAAAATTAACCTGGTAAGGTAGGTTAAGAATATTTTTACGCTTAAATTCCTTTACAGTTACACTATTATAATGCTTATTCTTAGCTTTCCAAAGGCAGTTATCTAGAAATGAAATAGGATAACATAATTTAGTACCAATATTTAAGATATTGCATAACTCGGAATTTAAGAAACATGGCCGAGAAAATAAAAGATTTAATCGAGGGATGATGGTCAGAATAAAAATGCACACAAGGGTTATTATTAGTAGGCTTTCGAAAAACTTCAAATTTGAACCGATTAAACCTCTCCAATTTTTAGATCCAGAAAAAGATAAGCATCCATCATTGCGTTTTCAACAGTAAACT